>VWZV01005813.1:69917-97608 GCA_013397155.1 Irena cyanogastra
TTTTTTTTTGCATAGTCAACAGCAGGAGCATCGTTACTGGCTAATGCCTCACCTCTGACTCTCATGGCATCACCCCTGTCTGTAACCAGTCAGAACGTGACGTCTGCACCATTAACTCCTTTTGGGATGCTGGGTGGCCTTGTTCCTGTGACTGTGCCCTTCCAGTTTCCCTTGGAGCTGCTTGGCTTTGGGACGGACACAGCTGGAGTGACAACCACCTCGGGATCTACCTCAGCGGCTTTCCACCACAGCCTAACTCAGAGTGAGTGGAATTATGACACTGTGCTATAAGGAAAGATGCATCCTTAAAATGGAAATTGAGTAGGGAAGCAGTAAAGTCTTGAGAGACTCAGATTTGGTTCATTAAAATCCCTGCAGGAGAGTAACATGGGATTCCTTCACTGGTAAAAACTTTCTTTACATAATACGTAAGTGTTACAAATCACTTCTGATAAGCCTAACTTCATTGCTATATTCATAGTATATGTTTAGTTTTGAATGTACTTCTTTTTGGGTTAACTTCTAATACTTATTTTTAGAGAGGAGTATAGTTTAAAAGTCTCCAAATGTCACAGTTCAAATAAGAGACTTAATATGGTGATTCCTCAAAATAGCCTTAACTCAGTAATTTCATATATCAAACAGCTCTCTTATGAAGAACTATCAACTAAGATAGCATTTACTTTTTCTGATTGCTTAAAAAGAAGCTATTTGTCTTCTTAAGCCATATAAAATGTTGGTCTTTCTGCCAAACAAAATTATATGAAGAGTTGCATCCAAGTAGCAAGGCATGGTCCTTGCTCTGACTGTTGACTAACTATATTTGAATAGGTTTGTCTCTCTTGACTTATTCCAGCTATCAGAATGCTATCAGGTATTTATACTTTGTTGTGGACATAAGCCTGCTACTACAGCTACACTATAAAAACAAAAACTTATTTCACAGAGACTGCCTCTTTCCTTAAGATTTATTTTTTATGTTTGCTCTCCCCTTTTCCCCCCTAGATTTACTGAAGGGTTTACAGCCAGGTGCTCAGCATGCAGCAACGCTGTCTCACTCACCTCTGCCTGCTCACTTGCAGCAAGCTTACACAGGTAAAGACATGATAGATTTCTTATTACTTATTTTTAACTTATTTTAACCGAAAAGTCAGATTTCTGCCTTAGGCTGAAATATAATGTACACCAGTACTTAGTTTAGAGAATACATAACAGAGAGACAAATTGGGAGCAGCTGGCAGAACTTACTCTATTGTAGCAGTATTTTTGGAATCTGAATTATTTTTTTCCCTACTTATCTTCAATGTCAGGAACAAAAAAAAAAATTCAAAAATCCCAGTACTTCACTGCAACAATTCTAGAAACTGAAGTGTACAAATTCAACTAATGGGGAAAAAAGGAATAGTACTTACTGGACTCTAACATAATTGTTTATAGGATGCATAAAGTTTTTTTTTTTCTTTTCACTAAAAATTTTCATTTCCCCTTTGAAGGAGAAACTGACCTTCCAGCTAAAAGCTTTTATCATGTTTCTTGTAAGAGTATGTTTACATGTGAATGGTGGGATGGTTTCTTAATGGAATATCTGCTTTCCTTAGGAATTTTATGCTTGATAGGAGATATTTTGATTGAGAAGAGGAACTTGAAGCATAACATTTTCTTTTTCTGTTTGTAAGGCTTAGAGCAGGAAAATTTTTAGAAAGCTTTAGAAGGTGCAGTTTAGAGCATATGCCTTTCTTTGTCACCTGTATGTGTTTTCTGGTGACCAGGAGAAGGAATGGGAAGGATGGCAGCAGCTTGGTGGGCATTTTTCATTCTTCATTTGAGAGTCCTCAGTACCAAAAAACTGGGCAGAGTTTTGGTATGAAGCTTGATATATCAGGTTTCAACAACGCTATTTCTAATAAATGAACTACAGAAAAGATGCAGTCTTCCACTGAGTAAAGACAATGTACTTTTTGGTGATGCTGAAGTTGAACCTGCCAAATTCCTGTCTTTCCTACTGTAAGTTACAGAAACAAAAGTTCACTCATGCTTTTATTCTTCCCTTTTGTTTCTGTCTCTCAGCTACAGATGGAGGCCAAAGTAAAGGGGACACTAAGTTACAGCGGAAAAACCAGTGACTTCTGGACAAGCAAGGGAGCTGAAGCAGTTCTGGTTGGCTGACAGAATCTGCCCAGTTGGGAAAGTGCTTATTGTCACAGGGCTGCTGTTTCTGTCAATGTTTACATATTCTGATCCTAAGCACTGTGGTGAGAGGAAGAAGAAAAATAAAACGATACTTGATCAAAGAGAGAAGGAAAAGGAGGACTGGTCCTCCTGGTCATGCAGACTGGTCATAGTTTGATATTGCCTAAAGAAACAACCTTTTTATATCTGCTCTGATTGGCTCTTAAAAGAAATTGATCGTCAAACCCACAGCAGCACCAACATTTTGTTTCTGGGTGAAGTCCAATGAAAAGTGGAAATGGTGAAAGGTGCTAGAATAGGTTTCTCCATTCATTGCATAAGGTGGAATCATCCACTTCCTTAGTGCCCAAAGTGCCCGGTGTAAGAATATGTGTAGGTCCTGAGTGTACTATATGGTTGTGGACCAAAGGTTATGTAGACTAGAGATGGTGCTGGGATACTTTGCATTATAATTAAACCTTTAGACAAAAGCAGTTTCTGATAATGGGCATTTATCCAGCTTTAGAAGGCTGTTTGGGTTTAGGGAGCCTACATATGTATGCAGTCTCAATAGAGAATGGTCTTCAAAAACAGATCTCCTGGTACATCAATATGTGAGACACAGACTATTTGTTTGGTTTATTTTCAGGGGTTTTTAGTACAGAAGTTCTTATTTAAGGGAGGAAGGGGATGGAAATTCATTTACATGAAAACAAACCCACATTTTATTGGTCAGACTAGCATTTCTTTACCACATTTTTTTTAAATCATGCTAATGTTTCAGTATTTCCATTCGCTGAACTTTTTTTTCTTTTTCTTTTTTTTCTTTTACCTTGTGCTTATTTGCTACTGGAAAGATACTCTATTCATGTCTTTCATAAACCACAACCAGTTCTTTTCTCATTCTCAGGCTTCATCTTTTATCTAACTCCTCCCAGAAGCCATGCATTATATAGATTTCCTAGTTAAAGAAAGCTGACTGTGACCTATTCCCGAGTCAGATTAATACTGCTTCAGGCATTAGCCAAAGAGGAGTCGTTCAGAAGCGACCAGAGGTGCCTTCTCTTCTGGGGGCTGAATGGGTTGTCTCCAGCATTTCCAGCCCCTGCTGGCCTGGGGAGTTTGACCTGAACTCTTTCTTACATCGTAGCACAAGACTGCAGAGCTGGCTTTGTTGAGTTTTCTTTTGGTTTGTTTTTTTTTTCCCCTTTGATAGCAATACATCAACCAGTTCACACGTAAGATTAGGAAGCATCCAGCACGTGTTGCACTTTTGACACTAGGACAGAACTTTGCTGTTGAGTCCCTTGAGCTGTCAGATAAAAGGTGAGAATAGCAGAAACTAAAATAAGTCATAGGGAAAAGGAGCAAATAAATCAGTATGATGCCCTTCTCCTTCAACCCTGAAATATTCCTTTGACCAGAGATGATTAAATTCTTAGTTTTTCTGGTAGTTTGACTTGAGATTGAACCAGATGCTACCGGTTATCCCACAGCTTTTAGAGAGACTTTGACCCCTGAATAATGAGTCTTCAATGTCTTTTGCTGGATTACTTAGAGCTTGCAGGTTTCTTTTACACATGATTTATTTTTCTTAGGTCAGACAACAATTTCTTTTCTATTTAGAGCTCATTTTAATTTTATATAAATATATATACATAAATTTAAAATAATATATATTGTGTATTTAGTATAAAAATGTTGGGTTGAGCTCAGCAATAAATGTTTTTGCACAACACTTCTGTGAAAGACAGATTGAATTAAGATGCATTAATTCATTAGTTTCACTCCACAGCATCTGCCAATTAAATGCTTTTTAGCTGGCACTAATGTTTTGTATGTAGTGTGTTGATCAGATAAGCTTGCATCTCTGCTGAGGTTTACAGTTGAAACGCATACAGCTGTGTAGACTCTGGCATTAATACTGCACAAATTCTATCAAAATACCATAAACTATAGAGTGCAAGCTTCATCCAGTATGTTTTTCTTTTCTCCAGGAAGGGTTGAAGGAAGCCAACTTTTGTTTTTTGAGGCCAAACAGTTTTAACAGGATGTTAATTCTCTGAACTGTGTCAAACCTGAGAATTTTAACAATGCATGTAGCTAAGGGAGTTGTGGCAGTGAGCCATTGGGCAGCAATATATTTAAAGGACCCTGTCCTAAGAGAGTTCTACCTCTTCTGTGTTTTCCTCATCAAGGCATCCCATTCAAATTGTCATCTTTTGTCTTCATATTTACTGAAATTTTAGACTGGGAGACCTGGAGCCCTTTATAACTACAGCACAAATTCCCTTTCAACATTCCTTTTTTCCTGGAAGTATGCTTCATCTTCAGTTGAAGAGTATCCTCTCTAAATCTTGAGGGTAGGAGTAGTCCTACCTCTGTGTCCTCTTGAGCTTCTCAGTCTTGGGAAACAAGTAAACTAATACTTATTGTGGAAATAGATACTAGGATGATGAAAATAAAGATGACCATACATTGTTTGTGACATCAGTTCAAACAACCCACCCCCCCCAGTAGGTAACCCTTTTCAGTCATTATACTTCCGAGCATCTTTTGAATGAACAACATTGGGGATGGGGACCCTTTACTTGCTGTTTTCTATTCTCCTTGGTTAAACCTAGCAAGGCCAAATCAAAGGAAATAATAGGGTCATTCCCAGAGACCTTTGCAGGTAGCATAGACAGGATGGGGAAGATTACTGCAACGTTCGAATGCAAAATTAAGTTAATGTTTCACTATTTTATGCACAGCAGCTCTTCTGAAGACATTTCTCACCCCCCCCCAGGTTTTTACTACTTTTTAAGGGCCTTTGTTAATAAATAAACTGTAGTTGTACATACTAAATAAACCCTCAGTATTCACAAGCAATAAGAAAGCCAAGTAGAGCTGTCTTTTCCTGGCAGCAGGGCTGAACTTGGTTTGGGGACTGTATATGAGCTAATATGTCAAGCTCTCTGAAAGCCCCAAACAAATGCAAGCAATAACTTCAAACATAGGTTTTAGATGTTGAAACTCTCTCGTTATATTCCCTGCTACATGATCCAAAGTCCCAAAAACCATGGTAGCTATTTGAAGTCATTAGAGACTCTTGCTAAGAAAGGAGGCAGGCTAGATGAAAAACAGGCTGCAGAGTTTCCTGATACCTTGGACTATAACTGCAGTGTTCTCCCATTCCAAGACATAAATGGCCTAAGTCACTTTGTCCAGCATTCTCTGTTGATTTGAGAAAAGTGTCTAAATACTGATCAACTGAGTCACAAGTGCAGATGCTGTGGGTTTCACATCTGTTTTCTGCTAATCAGAAGAAACTTTTAATTACTTGGGTTCTGCTTTGTGTTTGAATCTGATCAAAGTTGTCTGATGCACAGATTTAGGGGTGGGACAGGTGCTAAAAGCCTGTTCCTTCCTGCAGTCCCATCACCTGACCCTTCCTCCACACTCCTTCTCCACTTGGTGCAAGACCCTTGAGGATATGAAAACAGAGAAATCTGCAAGTCTCCCAAGCTGCCATCAGTTGTGCGAACCAGTAACCCTCTGGGAGTCACCTTGGACTCCAACTAACTTTATCACATTTGCTGCTACATTTGTAAAATGAACTTTTGGCTGTATTTATTAGCAAATTTTAATCTAGTTTACAGGTTTTTTTGTTTGTTTTCTTTTGATTAGTTTTTGCCCACAGTTGGATTAGAAGCGTTCGGGTGTTTGGGTTGATGGGTTTTTTGTTTTGATTTTTTTGTTTGTTTGTTTGTTTTTGAGTGAATTGGTGAAAGCACAGTGGTCCCTCTTCTGCTTTTGTTCTGGATCTTTTTGAAGATGGCATTGCAGGGAAAACCTACAGCCAAGCCAAACTGTAGAAGGCTTTCTCCCACACCTAATTTTCATCTTTTGCTGAACTGGGGGGAAAATCATTAAAGGGACGCTTGTTTTTTTTGTTTGGGCTTGTTAGTTGTTTTGGTTTTGTTTGGTTTTTTTTCCTAAAATGAACCAGAAGGTTAAAGCATTAGATAAACAACTGATTCATTAACACTTTATGCAATTTTAATTTTATAGAAAATTTTTAAAAGGTTGGTAGACTTTGATTGGTCCAAGCTCTGGTGAAATGGCTGTTACCCTTCATGACTTACTTGATTCAGGCCTTTGTCCTTTGTTTAAGTGCCTTTTTTTTTTTTCTTTATTTTATTTCCCTACCCTCTTTAAACTTTTCTCAGAGATCCTGAAGTGCTGGAAAGCATTTTGGAGGAAAATCTTAAGCTTGCCAAGATGGCTTTATGCTGTTATACTGGGTTTTTTTTCCCTTTTGTAAAGAAAAAAACAAAACCAAGTATGTAATGTAACTTCATAGCTGCTGTACTGTGGCATTGGTTCTGTGTGCTTGTGCATTTTCTCTCACACGCACACACGTGCACACACACACACAAGCAATATTCATGAAACCTGTTCATCCTTCTCCATTCTCCTGGCTCTGTTAAATGCTCCTTCAAGGTTGAACGTTTGTGCAAAGATGGCAGTACAATAAAAGAGTGTGTGCATGAGTGTGCGTAAACGTGCAGGAGAGAAAGGAAGTGGCTAACGGCAATGAAACTTGTAGCATTTTTCTCTGAAGGTTTTGAATTTGTTTCTTAATTAGGTCATGAGTAAAACATGGGCCCTGTTTGGCAACCTTATTAATTACTGGACTGCTTCACACAATCACTGAGTCTGAGGCAGAGATGTGTGGCTGACAGCCCCAAGGAGCTGGGGGGTAAATAAAGTTAAAATAGCAGCTTGCAACATATTTGAATTGAGATTAACTGCAAGGATCTTGTGTGCAGCTGGTCACATCTGCTTGATACCAGTTACTGCAAGGATTCTCATATTTACCAAAGTTGTCACTTTCCACCACGCATCCTGTGTAAGAAAGAATTCAGTAAAACCTGCAAGAGTGCAGCTGCTAATTGAGTTTAAAGCTAGCTATGCTTCACATGCTGCCTAAGTCACTCACCATGATGTCATGGCGTACTTTTCAAGTTGTACTTCTTCTCAATTTGTTGAGATTTCATTAGTGATTTCTTCTCTTACTCTAATGAACAGTAAGTTCACGTGTTCTTAGCTGCAGATAAACCCTCATAATCGTATCTGTGCTTGTTTCCTTCTTCTCAGACAACATTAGCTATTTGCAATAGATGATCTAGTGATTTTAACAACTTTGTGCTGAGGATCTCTCTAATTTAGGATTATTATAAACATGAATACCTGAAATTAGCAATTCACTTGTGGACCAAGTGCTAAATTTAAGGTAACATGCATATGCATCACTAGACTGTTCTAGTTCTGTGATGTGCTTCCCCTAGGGAAGATCTAATTTTGAGTTGCAATATGAAAAGGAAGCATTTATTTTACAGAGTTGGAATGGAGTGATGAGTCCTTCATGGGTGGAGAACCAGTGTGGAAAACAAAAATACGGTACCAGATATGTTCCTGTGGCAGAGAATAGCCTAACTCAATTCTTGGTTTGTCTTCACATGTTTGAGTTAACCAGTTATGTAAACTATGCCATAAGTGGATTTCTCCTGCCAATCTAATGGTGCCAGTCAAAGATAGGACTATTGCTAGTAGCTCAGCCAGTTGGAGTGGTAGTTGAGGGTGCTTCTTAATCTGTCTTAGGTGCATCAGTGAAGTTACTTCAGTGAAGTTTACCACATTCACTAATTGGTTGTTCAATTCCTTTTGAACACGCATGCTCTTCATCCTGGGCTGATCTGTGGGATGAGGAACCTACAGCTGGTGATGATGGCTGACTGTTGCAGTCTAACAAACGCAGCTGTTGTAAAAATCTGTGTCTGTCTACTTAGCTTAAGAAATCACTGCCAAAACAAGCAGCCAGAAGTATGCTTGCTGGGCCACTGGAAAGGTAACCGTTGTGTAGGGGAATGTTTTGTTTGTGGAAACTTCTGCTGAGGCTTCATCATCCTTTTTCTATGATGCAGTGATCCCTTGCTGCTGTAATAGCCTTTTGGGGCTCTAGAAAGCCCTGGTGCTGCTGTGAGTTATGCTGAGAGATCAACATGGCCTGGAACTGGCCCAAAACTGGGGAAGTACAAAGATTCCCTGCAACTGTTTTTGCACACTCATAAGTAAAACTGTGCTAATCTTGTCAGTAGTCAAGGATATCGGCCCATATTTTGTAGCCATTTTTGACAGCTGTAGTTCTACCCCAACCATCACCATGTTTTGTATCTAGAAGTGTATGTCAGTCTCTTCCATTGTTGTCATCTCCTGCTTAAACAATAACCGTTAGGTACTAAGTTTTTCTTTGTGGTGAAGTATTCCCAACCAAGCAGTGTACACTATATTTAGCTCCTATCAATACTAAAAGGGTTTTTTGTTTCCTCCTACCAATGTGTGCAGATGCATTTCATCAATAGATAGTCATATTTGCTATTGTCTAGTACTAAGAGAAAAAGAGTGGGAGAGAATCAACCAAAACCAGTTCAGGAGATGCCACTATCGTAGGCCAAACAGAGCAGTTGCCGAGGTACACAGAGCTTCATTGAGACTTAGCAGATTTCACCAGAGTGGGGGAAGAAACTTTCTTGTGTTCTCAGCTTTTTCCAGATAAGGCCTTAGTTCGATTAGTAGTCACTAATATCAGCTATGCAGATAAGTTTTTACGTGTTTCAGTGTTACATGCATTCCTTTCCCCACCTACCCCTCTTAACACATACTGAAATTTTACCCAAAGAAAATGGAGTATTTTTGAATGTCTGTAATGCAGAACTTTTTGCTAACATAAAAAAATTGTATTTTAAAAAAGAAACCCTTTCACTGGTGCAACACGTAGTGTTAAGTGTCATGAAGTTGCTTGAGAGGGAAGCTAAAATCACTTCTTGTGACAGGTTTTAGTCTGAGAGTTTTTAGAATATTCAGCTCTCACAATTGGATTAAGAAGCTGCAGAAATGTTTTTTAATGTACAGATTGGATTTGGGAAGAAGCTCATGAGACATCCCAGGTTTCTTTCCAGCATCAGAAGTGAATTAATTTCTCACTGAAATAAAGTTGCTTCTAAAAAAGGGGAGTTGCCAGCTAAATAAAAACTAAATCACAGTCCCCAGGTATTTCTCACTGGTCTTTTAGTAATGTTGTATGTAACTACAAATAACAATTTAGCTCAGAGATGAGAATTGTAGTATGTGTTTTATTGCGGTGATTCCATCGTGTAGCAATTAGTACCATGTTCTTGCATAGTTATCAAGATCTGTACTGGAAATAGATGGAGAAATTTTATTTTTGGACTACTGTTAAAAAAAAAAAACAAAATTAACTACTACTTTTTACCCCCCAAAAGTCTACTGAGGAGTGCTATATTTTAGCAGTTAAACTAGTATCCTTGTTAATGTGATTTGTCTCTTGTAGTCTTTTACTGAGAGTTAGAAGCATTTAATGAGTAAACCTTAAAAAGTTGCTATTCTCTAGCTTAAGGTCAGGTGCTTATAATAAAAGGGCATCTGTGATGATAACTTCTGATGATACAAAATCTCCATGTTCAGAATACTTCATTGGGGGGGGAGAAAACAGGTGTGGATACAAGTCCCTTTAGGCCTGCCTGTTAAAAAAAGGGTCAGTGAAGAAGAGTGCCCTGCACAGCTGATAGCAGTGGGGATCATCCCCTCAACAGTTTGGCCTCTGTATCCTTTGTTTGGTGTAACTTTTAATATAGATATATATATTTATATTTTAGCAAGTTTGGATATAGCCAGTTTAATTCTACCTGACTTGCTGTGATCCCCCAGACAATGAAGGGCTGAGAATCTGTTTTGCCCAGCTGCCTTTGACTGGGCAGCTCAGAACAAAAAGCTAGAGGATTTTTTTTTATTAACACTGTTAAATCACCACTAGAATTCATTGCATTCCTCGGCTTCAAACAGAGGAGTGCACAGTTACTACGAGATGGCAGAGCTGTTTGAGTTGGTGATTCCTGTGATGCTTTACTCAGTCCAGCATGCATTTGTACAAGGTCACCTTCCTCCTTTTAATACTCACGCAATTCCGCATCATAGGGCTTAGTGATGGAGAGAGGATCCCAACAGCCTTGTGCTTACCTGATGAGCTTTCCAGGGAAACTGCCCCATGAAATGCTCCCCTCTTTGTCACAAGCCTGAACAACCAAATGCAGCTACATTTGGGTGGTAAGCACCGCTTTCATTTGGATTTTTTAGGGAGGTGTGTTCCAATAACTTCAAGGGATACTGTGTTTTAAATGTGTGCTTTCTTTCCTCTCTCCTTATAAAATTGGACCTGAACGCAAGTTTTGAGTTGTTGGGGTTTGTTCTTGTTTCGTTTGGGTTGTTTTTTGTTTGTGGTTTTTTTTTTTTTTGGTAATAATCTCAGGACCTGAAAGATTGTAGCATTTAGTGTGTCTTAAAAATGATGTACTGTACCAGCCATGGATTTTGTAAATACACCTGTCCCCCCTTTTTGTATTTTAATTTTTTTAAAGTGTGTAAGGCTCTTTGCCAGAGGAACTGGTGCCTGCTTTATCTCCATCCTGAACTGAAGCAGGAAAAGGAAGAAGCTGCTGCCTCAAAAGCCTGCGTCAGTTCCAAATGCGTATTTTGTTCTGGTCAGTTTAATGGCTGTTAGTGTTTGTTAGCTGGGAAGCCGGTCAGTTCCCTGCACGCTCCCAGTTGTGGCTAGCAGAGCCCTGTCAGGGAGGCTAATTCTAACTCTCTTCTGTGTGACTACTTGATGTTTTCACTACTTCAGGTACTCAGGTTTCCTATCCCTGAGCAGTCCTGTGCTTTCAGAGTGGACTATTGGCCCACTGCGAGAATAACTGGAGAGCATTTCATCAGTGCTCTGATCCAAACACAGGCACGGGGTTCGTATCCTGCGAACCTTGCAGGTAACGCTGCCTTCACCTGTTCCGGAAGGGACTTGCCCTTTTCTGCTTTCCTGAAAGGAGCGCAAGGTTTTTTTGGCAGCAGACTTTGCTCTGGGATCCACCCTTGCCGGCAGACCCCTGTTCTGCAGTAGGAGCCTTACTCGATTTGGCGTAGCTGTTCCCTGTCCCTGACTGCGACAGGCTTTTTCATTAGTGTACTTTTCTGTTTTTTTATGTGTCACGTGTCTGTGCTGTATTGAATAAAGAGGAATGTACATATTAGCCCTGTGTCAGTGATTTCTCACAAAAACAGAAATGGGAAAAGGTTTCACTTGAAGGGTTGGCCCTCTTGGGGCTTTTTGTCGGGTATTTCTGTTTTGCGGGTGGGGGCCTCCTCCAGTCAGGGCAACCACCCGAGCAAGGGTAACACTGTGTGCAAGGACCAGCGTTTAGAAACCGCCAAAAGGGAGGTTTCAGGAAGGGAGCGCTTCCCTGAAGGAATACAGCGTTTTTTCGAGGTGCGACCTCGCAACGCCACTGAGGGACGCGCCCCCGCCTCAGCCCCGCCCGGCCCCGGCTCCCAGGGCGCCGCGCGGCAGCCGTGCCGGGCGGCGCTGCCCAATCACCGGCCTCCGATCCGCTCCGTAAAAGGAAAAGGGGCGGGGAAAAGAGGTAAGTACGCACACAGACAACCCTCTCATGCGACAGCCCCAGTGGCCTAATGGATAAGGCATTGGCCTCCTAAGCCAGGGATTGTGGGTTCGAGTCCCATCTGGGGTGGGTGATTTTTTTCGTACTCCAGCTGCGCCACTTCTCCCGCCGCCTGTGATCCGTCGGCTGCCTGGGATCTGCTGCTGTTGGGCTTCTTCCTGGGCGTCCCCTTCTGGCTCGAGGGGAATCGAAGCGCCTTTTAAACCGGAAACCCCAGGAACTCGCGGGGGTGCGGCCGCGGCCCAAGTCGGTTTCCCGCCGTATGATGCGCCTGTCGGGCGGCTCCCGGTGTTCCCACTCCGTTTACCACCGGCCGGCGACGAGGCGTAGAGCCCAGCGCGAGGCGTGGAATGGGCACGCCCCGGCCTCGGCGCTCGACCCCCGGCACTGGAGCAGCGCCGATTGCAATGGCGGGGGCGGGCGGCAGAGAGTAGGATGAAGCGATCGTTCGCTCGGCGCTCGACTGCTCGCACTGCCTAGGCGCCCGCGCGCGGGGGTCGGAAGATGGCGGCGCTGGGAGCCCCGCTGCGCACCTTGCGCGCGCTCCTGCGCGAGCTGCGCCACGCCGCCGGCCGCTCCTATCGCGACAGCCCCGCCTATCGCCACGTGCTCGCGGCCTTCCGCGCGCACCGGGTACGCGCGGCCTTCCCCTTCCCACCCCTGCCCCGGCAGCTCCCGGGGCTCGGCGGAGCCTCGGGGCCGCCCTGACCGCCGCTCCCCGCAGGTGACCAGCGAGAAGCTGTGCCGGGCCCAGCAGGAGCTGCACTTCCAGGCCGCCACGTACCTGTGCCTGCTCCGCAGCGTCCGGGAGCACGAGGCCCTGCACCGCGAGTACCACGGCAGGGGCGAGCGCTCGCCCCAGGAGGTCGCCGGGCTGGTGGGCTTCAGGCTGCCTCAGCAGCCGGGAGGGAAGGGCTGAGACGAGACTGCTGCGTTCCATGTTTATTCCTCAATAAATAAATATCCTAGAGCTACTGGAATGGGCTGGGTTCTCCAGCAGGTGCCTTTTGTCAGTTTTAGGTTATGGTGTGAAAGCCAGAACTGGAAACAACCTCTCCCTTTATCAGGCTTCCCAGACACCCATCTGCTTCTCTGAGGGGTTGCAGGGGTTCAGGGTTCCCCCACGTGGTTCAAAAGCGGTAGGTGAGGGAATTTGTCTAGTGTTTACTGACGCATTTTCCAGCCATATTCTGTGTATGTGGAATTCCCTACTCTCCCAAGGACAAAGGTGTCTTCTGTGGAGCATCTGTGGATTCTGGCGAGCACTGCAGTAGCACAGACCTCTTCCGTCTTAAAAGATTTTTTGGTTTTTTCCATGGCGGCGAGTGAGCAGTAGTGATTCAGAGAGATGAATTCAATTCAATTCAGTAATGAATTCAGTTACATGTTTCTCCGTGTCCAGCTTCCTGTGCAGCCCTCTCCCACTGAATCTCAGAAAAGCTGAAAGGATCTGGCTGCAGCCAGACACACAAGGCACACAAACACGACTGTGTTTTCTCACTCATCTCACAAACCTGCAGCAGCGAGTTTCTTTTTATGAAAGATCTTGAGTTGTTGCTGTTCACAGGAGAACAGCAATTCTTGTCTCACATATCTTGTGTGCAAGATATGTAAGAAATCTATAACAAGAATGACTTTAAATTGCTAAAAATGTGAGGTTTACCTGGGGAGAAGCTTGAAGCAGCTCTAAGAAAAGAGTGTGTTTGTTGGGGTTTATTTTACTGCCAGAGAAGACAAAATGTTCTGTCAGAAAAGCATTGCAAAGAGCATCAGATCAACCAAGTCTACTTCTTTCATCCCCTGTATTTAAACCTTGGGGATGGTTTAATCCCCACAGTATAGTGGATAGGCACAACAGAGCCTTAAAACAGAGAAAATTTGGGCTGCTAAGCTAAGGCAGGGAGATGTGAACTACAAGTTTTAGGGTTCTGTTGACCAGAATTCCAGTTTGCAAGTCTTACAGTGTCTCACTAGTTAAATGCTGTTTTTTGTTTTTTTTTTTTTTTTTTGAAAAGCCTTGATATAACAGGTGGGAAAGTATTAACCTGTCTTCAGCTCAGTAGATCAGAGTTGTGGGATGTTACCACACACAGAGAATGGCTGTGACACACTGCTTGTTCAGGATTATTTAACAAAAACTGCTGCATTCTATAGTATATTGCCTGAAGAAAAATTTAAAAAAAAAAAAAAAAGCAATCATTTGCCCAGAGACAGATGCTCTTTAAAGAGAAGAAGGAACCAAAGTGTGTGTGGTGTTGGTGTAAATAGTCACTAAAATGTCTCAATTTCCCCTAAGCATACCAAGGTACTAAACAGACAGTTGTAACAAGCACTGGTGTCTCTTCCATTTATTTCCCCTTCAATTCAACGTGATGACTAACATAAGTAAATTTAGATTTTAAAGAAAAAGCAAAGCCAGGACATTTTCTAATTAGCTGAAGGGCACTGGTAGAGAATTTTTTCCTGAATGTGTTACAGAAGAGCATCTTCTCTGCAAGTCCTTCTGAAATACAGAAAACTGGGGTGAGGAGGTTATTGTTAGGGGCGGTTGTGTGTTGCCTTTTTTCACTCGTATGGAGCTAACCTTGAACACGACAACGCTTGTGGACGATTAGAACTGATCTTTGTGACGGGTTTTGGGCACTAGATGGCAACACGACGGTTGACAAAGGAAGAATCACAGATTGCAGGAGTTAGAATGGGTAATTTTTTTTTTTTTAACGGATCTTGGTGCCCTGTAAGTTGAATTATCAGCCACACATGCCGGTAGCCTCAGTTTTAAGGGAGGTTCTCCAATTAGCGAGGTATTACAATAACTTGGCTCACCACGACTGTACTGGCACTTGAGAGAAGCAGGGACGGTTGCAGCGCGTCAGTCCGAGAGGGAATTGTCCCCAGAGGGAACTGTCCCCAGAGGGAATTGTCCCCACGCTGCGCTCCGGGGCCGCTCGGGACCCGCCCCCGCCCGGCGCCGCCGCTGACTCGGAGACCGTGACGTCACACCGGCCACGCGGGCCCTTCTGGCCAATCAGCGCTCCCCAAGGGCCCAGCCCGGCGGCCCAATCAGGAGGCTCGCCGCGCGGTGCGTCACTGGCCGAGCGGCGCAGACCGTGGCCAATAGGCGAGCGCCGAGGCCCGTCTGTGCTGACGTCGCGGAGCGGACGAAGGAGCGCAAGGCGCGTGCGCGCGGGTTTCCGTTCCCGCCGGCGCGCGCGTGGCGGGCACGGGAGGGAGCGGGAGTAGGGGAGCGTGTGGGGGCGCGAGGCGGCGACACCGGCTCCGGCACGGAACAAGTTTCCTGCTCCGCTTTCCACCGGGAAAGCTAGGCGGGGGCAGCGCCCGCTCCCCTCCTCCCCCCCCGGCGGCGGGGGGTCGGGCCCGCCCCCGGCGCGNCGGGGGGGGGGGGGCGGCGCGGGCCCCCCGCCGCGCCTCGGGCCTTGTAGGCCGCTGTCGGCGTGACTCGGCCGGGCCGCGCCGGCTCCCTCCGCGCTCAAGATGTCGGCGCAGGCCCAGATGCGCGCCATGCTGGACCAGCTCATGGGCACGTCCCGGGACGGTAAGTGCCTCCCCGGCCGTGGTGGGGCGGAGAGGAGGGGGCGGAGCCGCCGCAGCCCCGGAGGTCACGGCGGTACCGGGCGGTGTTCGCCGTGATTGGCAGGCCCGTTGCCCGCACCCCCCGCGGGGCGGGGCTGCCGGGGCCGTCGGCGGCGGGGTGGAGGGAGCCGGGCACCGCCTTCCCCCCGCGGAGCTGCCGGCGCCGGCTGCTGTCGGGGCGGCCGCGCTGGCGGTCCTGCTGCTGTTGGAGATTCGCTCCTGGCGGTGTCCGCGGCGCGCAGCCTTCCCGCCCGGTCACCGTAGAGGGGCACACAACCTTTTGAGATTCTGATCATCGAGGGGAGGACATAGCGAACCAAAAAAATACCCCCAGGCCAACAGCCCCTTCAGTAGAGCAGGGTGGGGTTTTGTGTCGTTATAGATTTGTCTAAATTCTGTCCCGAACCATCGTGTTAGTCAGCAGACCGGGTATGGCTGTTGCTTTCTAAAAGGCAAAGTGAAATTGACACAAGTGGAGAAACTCTTCTGAAAACAAGCCCTAAACAGTCAAGTGAAAGCTTAACATCTGGCGGCAGTCATACTCAGAGGGAGATACGAGAGGTACGGTCAGGTTTCAGATGGCTCTGCGGTCACACACTGAGGAGTATTGCTGCGTAAAGCTTCGCGCAGTTTTTGTAGGGGTGCGTGGTCATCAGCTTGAAAGTCTGAACCGGCACTCAGCCATAAATCCAGAGAGTTGGGGGGGGCTGCTTGAAAAGAGCAGTTCCACTTACGCTATGCAGCTCTTAACTTGCAAACAAGAGAATACTGCCCCCGAGGGTAGGCAGCAATTAGAGATAATTTAAATGTTCTGCATGTGGTGCTGATACTCAGTCTGTACTCACGCTTGCAGACGTGTTATGCTTGTGGAAGCCTCGTGCTGAATTAACGGTTACCTGTTTCCCCATGCACCGAGTAGGATGTGAGAAGTGGGATGTACCTTGTATGTCCTGATCATCTCTTGGTACTGGGCTAATGTGATACAACAGTTTTTTGGTTTTTTTTTTTTTTTTTGTATAATCTAGAGTTTCAAATAATGTAACTGGTTTACACATACTCCTTGTATTGTGAATGCTTTCTGCTGAGTTCTAAATTACTGTTCTGCAAAGATTGTCTTCCAGAGTAAGGCTGTTTAGTGAGTTGTCAGCATACAGGATCTAATTTGGAGTGGCTTTGTCTTGCTCCAGAAGATTTTCCAATACTTCCTGTTGTGGCTGCGTATGTGTAAGTGCTTGGCAAAGTAACATTGTGCTTATGAAACTCAAGTCTTCTCAGCGCTGGCACCTAGATTGCTGTCTCAGAGCTACCCTAACACTACGCAGGAGGTTTGAGGGGAGTGGAGGAGCTGTTTCAATTTCTGAACGTATTTTCTCTTGGGTGGTGGGAGAAGAGTGTGATTTACTTGAGACAGCTGCCCAAAAATGTGAAGTGACTAAAATCTAAACCAAGAAAAGCCATTTCAGGCTATATTTTTTTCTGGCTTTGTAAGAAGGCAGTTACTGTATTGATAATTGTATTCCCCCCATCCTGCTCACCCTGTAATTCCTAAACCACACGTGCTGAACTGTTCAGAAACTGTCTAGAAAGGAAGCATTTAAATAAAATGGGCAGGATGGGGAAGGATAAGGAGAAAAGACCATTTGTGAAACTGACTGGATTGAGGATCTCTGTGTAACTCTGTTCTAGTTAAAAAAAAAAAAAAGAAGTCCAGTTGAGCTGCAGCATCATTTAAACTGAATTGTACACAGGGATTGAAAATGAACCTTTTTTTGCAGAGCTGGTACTTAATAAATCCAAGGCCAGGCTCAAGGTCATTGAAATATTGCTAACCTTGAGAATAGTGAGGTTTGGGGTTGTTAGGTTTTTTAATATTCCTATTACCTTTGACAAATAGTCTGTTTCTGTTAACATGCAAATTGCAGCTTTTCATTGAAATGTGCCAGTTTTTTAATTTCTTGGTAGATCAGAGCTTTAATTTTGCCACTTGTCCCCATTGCCTTTGATTTTGCTCTGCCTGGCAACACATTAGTTTAAAATGCAATAGAGTTTCTGAAAAAATAATCTTTCTTGGGCAATGTTTTTGTTTTATACTGTTTGATATTACCAAACTGCCTTTTTAGTTTTATACTTTAGAAAGGCTTGCAGGTTTTTTTGTCTCGTTTGGGCTTTTTTTGAGAAGCCTAGAATATGAGGGCTTAAAAATATTACCTGTTTTAGAAAAGGTAGATCAAACATTTGATCTCTTCAGTGGGAATAAAAAAAACTCAGACGTAAATTTAAAACCAGCAGCCATGCCTGAATATATGTAGGGGTTTTTTTTTCCTTTTAGGTTATAATATCATTTGTGGAAAATATGAACATGCTCTAAAAATGGTTTTGAAAATTCCACAGTCAGATGCTCAGACATGGTTTTAGGAGATGATCTGTAGGCTGTAATTTGTGGGACAATGTGCGCACTCATTATAACTGGTGCCCCTAGGGCCAGAATGGAAAAGCCTGGAAGATGTAGTGATTAAGTGTTTTTATGGATTTGCTGTTAAGCTCCGAGAACACCTAGAAAGCACAGTTCCATGTTGGTCGCAGTGATTCAGAAAACACCCGCTAAACTGTCAGAATATTAATGAAAAATAATCTGTGTTATAGAGGAGACTCCTCTTGTCAAACAGGGCTGCCCAGCGTGTGGGTGTGCTGCTCCAGGCCTGCCCCCTGGCTGTACCCTTTCCCAGAGGGCCCTGTGCTGTGGGCAGGGACAGCCGAGAGCTTCCTGACTGCTTCGGCGGCCTGCTGCCTCCCTTGGCTGGGTTTGGCAGCAGGATAGATGCACTTGCAGTCACAGGGCATGGCTGGCTGCTACCTGCCAGGATGTGGGGCTCAGCAGCCTCTTGGCAGCTGCGGGGGCCAGTGCTCTGTGCCTGCCTTTGCTCATGTGACAGACACCTGACATAGAGTGAAACTGAGGGGACTTGGCTGGTGCTTCTCAGGATTGCCAGTGAGTTGAGTTCTTAGAATACATCTGGGTTATCTGAAAGGCAGTTGGTTAATACAAATAACTGTTTGAATGGCAGGAGTGGTTCTTTTACACACCTGGGAAAAACATTTATTACTATTTAAAAGCCCGTGGGTTTTTTAAAATACGCTGCATATTATGTAGGTTAACCTTCTCTTGCACACTTCTCTGACAAGTGGAAAGCTGAATTCAATGTGGACTGCCAAAATTAAAAAAAAATTAAAAGTGTCTTTGATTTTGATGCTAGTAAAAAGCTGGGTTCTTTAAATATAGTCATGACTACAGGCTGAAAAAAATCTCTGAAATGGCATTCCAAGTACTGATAACCTGCCATACCTAGAGAGGCTTTAAATATAAATTGCTGAATATATAATATGGGTTTTTCAAATATTGAGAAATAAGTAATGCTGAAAACCAGGTGCTAATCTTAGGTACTTACATATGAATGTTTTTGGTTTAGTTTTTTTAACTGTTAACACTTAAACTAAAGGAATTTTTATTCCATATGTCAGTAGTTAAAAGGTTAGTTCAAGTTGAATTTTTTGTTGTTGACCGGAGCTGCAGGAACTTGTAATTTAAAAGTACATAGCACATAGAAAAGTATGATTTTTATTTTTTAAAATGCTGGTTTTCAACTGTAAAGTTGAGTAAATTTTTTTAAATAGTATGCTTAGGTAATCCCTGTTCTCCAGAAAATAGGAGTGAACCTTACAGGTAGGATCATAACTATAAATTGAGTCATTTACAAATTGAGTGAAATGTTAACAGTTGATATTAGTATCCCCAGGATTGGGGTTTTTTCCAGAATATTATTTAAACAGGCAAAAATTGAAAAGTTTCTGTCAAGGTCCTGATGGGGAAGATCCCATTTGATCTTGAATCGGCTTATCTTGCCCAAGTGTTTCGTTTTCCACCAGGTCAGTTACTTGCTCTGCCTTGCTGCTGAGGAAGTGGTTGGAAGCAGAATCAGGATTGGAGCAGGATCATTACTTGTGACAGTAGTGCAGACACAGCAGATCCGTTGTGTGTCTGGTGCCACACAGCGTCTTGAAACTGCCAAGATTTGACTGTCGCAAAGAAATGCGATGCTGTTTTATGTTTTTAAAATAATTGCTACCACTTCGAAATTAGACTGCAGTCTAGAACTATGAAAATCTAATAAAATTAATTAGATTCTCTTAAGAGATAGGTGGATTTGTGCATGCTTCTGAGACTTACATGTGGTCATGAAAAGATTCTCCCAAGCATCCTAACAAATACTATGCTACATGACTAGCAGAAAAATCTCCGGAGCCTTTTGGCAGAGGCCGTATGTATGAAGTGCCCGTCATTGCCTCCTTTTGCTTCACCTTCTAGCTTTTTGAGCTGAGCTGCCGTTTTTAAGTCTTTAACTCAGTCCTTCAGCTGTTACTAGCAAACACACTTTTCTTCTGCCTTTGAAGATTATAATACCCTTTTTGCATCGTAACTGTTTTTTCTGGGTTATGCTTCAGTTATCCTTAGTAGTGGTTAGTGATGTGTGACTTTTCTGTCCTCATTGTTTGGAAGGAATTGAAGTGACACTCCTGTGCTTATTTTAGTCATCCTGTGTTTGGTGGCACACTTTATATTATAACAGAGCTGTAATCTAGAATTTGTAACCCGTTTTTTAGTTTCTTTGCTTTAGTATGGGATTATCAGAGAATTTATGTGTACTTAACAATGGGTTGATGTTGGTATTTGCAGGAGTAGGTAGATTTTGGTTTCCACTTTGCTTCATGCTTGGAGGTAGAAGGTGGTACGTGTGTTTAAACTTTTGATAGATCGTTGTTGAGGATTTTGTAGCCATTTTGGGTAGCTCCAGGCTGAGAGCCAGACTAGGGAGCCAAGAGTCTCTTCCAAGAGCTCTGCTTTCAAATACAGAGCAGGAGCAAAGGCAGAGAAAAATACCTCATATACAGGAATTTCTGCAAAACCTCTGCAAAATGTTGAACTGAAATCAGCTCAGAAATCTGAAAGTAGTCACAACACATAAACTTCATTAAAAGGTGCTTTATTTGTGTCCAGGACAATTTGTCAATCAGGAGTGATCAGGTTTTAAGAGCATTGACTGTGTTTAGTGAATTGTCTGTATTTTCTGGCTTTGTTACAAAGTTCTGATAGTTTAGACTTTAAAAATTATGGGAACAGTGAAGAACTTAAGGAGTTATTCTCTACTTGGGATGCTGCCTAAAATGGCATTTATAAAGAAGCAAATGGGCATTTTCATACCTCAAGAAAAAGCATTCCTATATTTGTTCCACTTGTAATGCATTAGCTAAAGGATGGTTTCATTCTATTCTGCATTCATTAGTGTTGCTTCAGTCATAGTGTGAAACAGAAGCAGTCCTGGTTAGAAATATGTGTTATTCTAAAAGTGTTAGGATTGGGACATGTCCAGAGTTAGTGTCAAGAGTATCAGAATTAGCTGCCCATTCACTGTGCAGCAGGAACAGGATCTTCTGTGCCTGCATAAGCCTCAGTTAAATAATGGTGTTGGATACTGGTTAGACAGGGCTTGCTTTGCGGTGGAATTTGATACACAGTTTTTAAACACATACTCCACCCAGTTAGTAGCTCTTCTTGAATAAAGCTTTCGGAGTCCCTTGCCAACATGTTGGGACTCATGCTTCAAAAATTTGAGTGGAAAGTTAACCATTTTTTGTTAATGTATCTTAAATCAGGAAGTCAACAGCATGAAAATGACAATTCACTTTGTTTCCTTTGCATGGATTGCACCACTGGTTTACAATTAGAGGCTACAGTTGGATTATAATGGGTAATTCTCATCAGTGCTTTGGGATTGTTGACAGTAGTGTATTAGGATAGATCAGAATAGTAAGAGATGCTGGATCAAAGAAGTCATTGTTAAGAGCATGTTAGTATGCTAAGTATTGTTGATGCATAAGTGTTCATTCTGCTGGTTTGTGATTAAAATATACTGAACAGGAATGACATTGTGGTGGCTTGTTAATAGATTAGACTTGGGAGTTCAAAGTGAATTGTGTAGTACAAGTGCACATTGTAAGCTTAACCTCTGGATATTCCTTAATCAGCAGTATGCACTGGTCTTGAATATTTATGTTAATTTTGCAGTCAGTATGTTTTATACAAAATAGAAACCGTCCTTTAGAAAAGTTTATGCTACTGCCATAATCTCTTGAGTATTTGTGTATCTTGTGTGCAGTTTCTTTATGCTTTTAAAGGGTATGCTATGTGCAAGTATAGAATTTTCCTTGGTGTTTTGCTTTTTTCTTTTCAGTTCTGTTTCAAAGTTCTCTGTTTACCAGGAAATTAATCTCCTAGAGAAATGTGGTTTGGGACACATACTTTAAGTAAAACTAAAGCTGATGCTTCTTGGAGAAAATGTAATTTATCTTCTCTCCATATAAATTTTATCAACCATATGATTTTTCTTTTAGTGGAAAAAATCTAATTGGAAACACAGGGATGGCTTACAGTAATAGGTGTTGACTCCTGTAATGCCCTGGTAAATTACTTTCATCTCTCTAATGAGCATGAGTCTTAACGATCAAATAGTTGAATATTGTGCTGTTCTTCAGAGACAGGGTTAAAGAAACTGCTATTCTGAGCTGATTTAATTATTTACCTATTAAAATAGAATTTGTAATAAGGTCTGAAATATCAGTGATCATGTCCTCTTTCTAGATGTTCAAGAATACTTCTAAAACTTAGGTGACTGCAGTTACTTGTTACCTGGCTGTATTACTTTCTTTTTACAGAATACATAAAGCTTTTTTTTTAATACTCATTATTTAGATTTAGTATTCAGTTGTTTGTTTGACCATACAAAGAAAGTATCAACTTTGCTACTGTTTGACCAACAGAAGTAGCATCTTGGTTACCTGCTGTACTGCAGAAGTCATTGTCTTGAGAACACATCTGTTTGTGTTGTTCTAGTTCTTAGAAGGCATCTGCATAAATCTCATTTGTTGTTTTAGGCAAAATGTCAGGTGCATAGTGGAGCCACGGATTTTATTCTTCCCTCCCCCTCAGCAACCTATGTTGATCCCAGGCCATCACCCACTCAGGACGATTCATCTGTAGGTCAGCAGCAGAATAAATCTTCTGTCTTTGCCAAAAAGTGTGCACTATTTAGGAATATTGGAGCTCACAAAATTCAGGAAGGAATAAAAGCATTTTCTTCTGAGGCTATCAGACTTGCAAATGAGCTGCTAGAGGGACACAACAGTCAGTCGCTGTTAGAATGTGATATATGACACCTTTTTTTTTTTTCACAAACTTTTCTTTCTGAAACAGCATATATTAAAAAGAAATGCAAATGTATAAAACTGCTTTTTGTAGAAAAGAAAATGTAAATACCCCAATCATATTTGTAAAGGGACGTTTCTAAAAGTTTTTTAAACGCTTGAATAAAGGCACAGTGCAGAAAGAATAAAAGTTTAAAATACAAATACAAAGGTGTAAAGTATTCTTGATGCTGTTGTTGATCAGTTTCTGCCACTTTTTTTCCCCCCCATGCTATCTCCCTCAGGTTGGTAATTGTGATTATCATGCTAGCCACTTTGATGAAAAAAGACTGTATTTCAGCTGTAGTATCAGTACCTGGTTGTGGTAGAGGTGTAAAAAAAGGTATTCGGAGGTAATGTCTGTGAAAATACTATTTGCCAACTTTACTTAAGGAACCTGAGTCTTTCAGGAATTTTCTGGTCTTGGTAAATCCTGGACTCCTGATAGGTTAGTGCTATTAGGCCATCCGCTGTGGGTTTTTTTTAAAAATACTTTATTTTGTTGATGTGTCTTTATATAGAAGAATCTTTACAGTCAACATGTGTTTCTAGATGCTGTGTTAAAATTGCTGGCAGAGTCTATTATTCTATACAAACTGAACAATCTGGCCCCTTGTTTTATTTATAAAGGTTCAATGTATCTTTGCCTGCCTACATCAATCTGCAAGGGAGTGTCAGAAAGGCCCCGCATTCGCCGAGCCGTGAGTTATCAATAACTTTTCAGATGTGTTAATGAATGTGGAACAAACGCAGTTATGTGTTTAAAAAAATAAAGATCCACCTCCTAAAAAGAAAATAAAAAAGAGCAAAACTCTTTACTGCAGTAGCAGGCATGATTATAAAGGGATTACTCTGAATTTTTAGTTGTGTAAGTATAACCAAGCAGTAAGGTTGCCCTCTAGAAAACCTATTGTTGAACTGCTTTGAAGCTCTTTGGTGTGTGGGTTACAGGTTTTACTTGTTGTATGCTGCAGGCAAATTAAGCACGTGTTGTTTGAAAAACTTTTGTTTACTTAATAATCTGAAACATGGCCCATCTGAAAATGTTATATATTAGCATCCTATACATAGAATGGATATTTAAAAATCTGATTCCATAATAGTAAGAAAGGTTTGACTAAAATTATATGGGTGCTTTACTCCTCTCTGTTGTAGCCAACCTCAGTAATGAATATGGCTTCTTGAATTAAGAGATTCAAATCTAGAAGTTTTAGAGTTTCAAATCATGAAGCCATAAGAAAACCTTGAATAACTGCAGAATGTATCTACACTTTTTAAAATATTTGATGAAATGGAAGAGGCTGCTATCTGACCTCACTGTATGTCACTTTTTCTCCCAGCAGCTCTTTTTGCTTCAGTAATTCACCAGTAGGTTTTCAATTCTAAGAGATCATATCAAATTATGTTTTAAAAAAAAAGCTGCATCCTTAGAGAGATTAAGGTGTTTTATCATGCCTGTGTCTTAACAAGAAGAGAGCCATTGCAGTGATCTCTCTTCTGAATTTCAGTGACAATTATTTTACTCAAAGGGAAACATGTTCAGCCCTCATCCCCACAATACCAGCTGGTTACTTTGTTCTGGAGACTTCAGGTCTTGCTCCAGGAAGGGGTTCTTTAACCTCGCAATTGGACCTCACTGTCCGGGCAGGTTGATGCTTCTGCTGATGCAGGAGCTGCAACCTGCCACAATGAAGATATAATTAAGATGTTCCAGCCCAACAAACAGCATGTAGAAGAAAAAAGGTTTATCATATGGATATATGCAAAATACTTTGCATATAGGCTATGCCCGTATGTTTGATCTTTTTTTTCAGGTTTGTAAGCATTTAAAATCATTCCTCTGCCAACTCTTTATGCTACTCCCATCAGATGTTAAAGGGTGCATTGCATCCAAGAGCAAAATCATAAAATGAGTATCCGGTGGGATTTGGTGAAGACTCTGTGTTTCATTTTGTGTTTATGAGACTGCTTTGATATGCTAATTCTTGCATAAAAATGCATCACTATTTCATGCACAGTCTGAACAGAGCATTATATAGCTCATTTAACAAATGTTATTGTATCAAACTATTTTTAAGCTAATACTGACTTTCTGGTTTCAAGCACTTTTCCTGCTGCATTTTTGAAAGGGAAGTGTGAGAGGATTTTTAAATAGCATTATAGAGCATTAAAACACACATTTGTGGTTTTGGTGGTGTTTGACAAAGAAGCATAGAGTGTTTTGAGTTCTAGTTTCCATAGACCTTCAGTATGTGACAGGGCACTGTTAACGCTTTGCATGTAACCTGCAGGACATGTTGGACTGCTGCAGATTTCTGACCTGGAATGTGCTGATTTCTATATTGCAGGTGACACGACCCGGCAGCGAATCAAATTCAGTGATGACCGAGTGTGCAAGAGCCACCTTCTCAACTGCTGCCCTCATGATGTGCTCTCTGGAACTGTACGTAGCTAAATTTCATGTTTAATTTTAGAGAAGTGGAGAAATTGAATTATATTTGTTCTTTGTAGTATTTCCTTAAATTTCAGGGGTTTCATCGACTATCTAGCACTCTCTGGTAGTTCAGAGGAACTTTAATAAACAACTAATTTATGGGTTCTGAAGTTAATTTTTAGAATTCTTCTCTTCTATATGCTAATTATTACCTAAATTTCATTGTTTACTATAACATGCAAAGCCGCATAACGTGAATTGCACTATAGCAAAGATGCCTTACAGTGGTACAGTTGCAAGTAATAGAAAGAAATAAAATATATTGTGTGCATAAGTTATGAAGTTACTTTCTTAAAAATGTATGTTGTAGTGGGAAAGTATTCCACAGATGTATTTGTATAGAGAAATACAGAGATTTTTCTCTCTTCAGAAATATTTTAATGAAAATAATTGAAAGCTCAGATAATTAAATTTCTAAAAGTTGAGATACGTTTAATATGATAGTGACACTTACTATACAATATCCAGTTACTGTGCCATTGTCATAAACTCTAAAGCAATTTTTAAGTCTCCGTTTATGGCATATTGGTAGCTTGTTTGACTTGGACATTTGTGCACTCTGTAGTAGAAGCCTCGCTGTGTGAGCATAGGAAACAAGAGGTTTTGACACATGCCAGTAGCTGTGTCAGTGTGCTTGTGCTTTACCTTGTGATTGATGTTTAAGGTAGCTTATTTTTTGTGAAAGGCAGGTGAGTAAAATTTCATTGATTATTTAATCTAATGTTTGATGATTAGAATAATTAATAGTAGAGAGATGCAGTATGATGATACAGAGTCCCACGTGCCTACTGTTCTTAATGCTGCTAAGGTGGCTTTTTTCGCTGATGTTGGCACATTTTGTTATCCTTTGGCACCAGGGAAAATAAGTACTGGAAAATCTGTCTGAGGGATTATTTGAAGTAGTATTGTGTATCAACGTATATATAGTTTTATTTTGAACTGTTTTGTGCATTACTGTCCAAACAAAATGGCAGGAAAGGGAGAACAATGTGTTTCTTTTCACCCATCTGTTGTGTTGGATGGTGCTTTGCTTGTGTGGGGAGCAAAATAACTCCTGCTTGGGACATACTGGTATGCTGTCACAACATGCAAAGGCATTGGTCATAATCCACAAAAAGAAACTTGTCAAAGATTTGTTTGACAGCTTTTCATTGTGGTCCAATTTCTGTAAACAAAGATTTCTGTAACAGCTGTAAGTAAAGAAATGTTTATCTTCAGAACTATAGAAGTCATAGGTGTTGTGCAGTAGCACGTCATAAACTGTGTCAGCTGCCTCAGCCTACATGACTGACCTGCAGTGTATGTCCTCGCTGGAAGTTTTCTTCAGCCTCCTACCAGATTTTGCTGCAGCTCTTGGAATACTAAATGAAACTGCTTCTTTAGAGAGTATCAGTCTTTTCCTTCCTCATGCATCATACCAGAAAATGTGTTCCACAGTGTAAATCTGGGTGCAGAAAAGCTGTGACTAGTTTAATCCTTTTAGGGGGAGTAGTAGAAAGGGGACTTAAATTGAGACAGGCTTTACCTAAGCTGTGTGATGTTCTGCTGTTTACCTACTCATACATCTGCAGGAATGGACCTTCTGTCTTAACAGCAGTTTTTAAAAGGACAGGAAGTCTTACTGAACAGTTTGTCACTGATTTAGAAAATGACTGTGAGGTTTTCTCCAGAGTTTTGACGGGAAGATCTTGATGCATTTTCGCATTCAAGACCTGTAGTAACAAAAGTTGAGTGACTTTTTTTTTTAATTCAAGTTCCTGAATGCTCCTAAAATAGTAAGTTCTCTGAGGATGTTTTATGAGGTTAAGTCTCTGTATTGACTAGATTATCAGTAAAATACTGGATATGAATTGCCTTTTTTTTGTGTGTCAGAAGATGATCTACAATTCCTAGGTACTGTTTATTACTGTTCCTGTCTGCAAAATGCAGACTTCTCTACATCTCTAGTCCACCCACTCTTTCAAAAGCACTCAGGGTGGACATTCACAGATAATACAAGACAAGCAAAGTGACTCATATGAATAGGCCCTGTTATTTTAGTATGTTCTTTCCCTTAATGGCCAGATTCCCAGAACTCTGCAAAGGTTTTGATTTCCCTTGACAATAAAAACCTCATGTTCCTCAGGTTGCAGTATGTGTTGGTAAAGGTGTGTGTATATTTTTTTTTAGGGATTTTATTTATGGATATGTTTTTGTGCTACCAAGTTTCTGGGTTGCAGACTTGGAAATTTCAGAAGTCTAGCAGTCAGAAGTGTCTCTGTCTGGTGAAGGTGATTTTGTGTTAATGATCTCTTGGACACCAGTTTGCATATATAAGTCAGTGGTTTAAGAGCTTGCTCATTGATTTTGAGCTGAAAATTTTACAATGAGAAATTAGTAAGACTTTGTTAACCCTGGCTGATGAGACACTGAATAATTTTCCTACTTACAGCCACCAATCTTTGGGGGTTTTTTGCCTTACAGGGTTAACACTGTTACTTTTACCCTTAATGATTGCCTATGATAAGACTTGTGGGGTTTTTTGGTTGTTTTGGTTTGGGGTGGGTTTTTGTTTTTGGGTGTT
>VWZV01005813.1:101147-241903 GCA_013397155.1 Irena cyanogastra
GGACTTGGATATTTTTTTATCCACCATTCTTTGTGTTGTTCATCTGAACTGCTCTGTAAATCACTTCTAGGTACTGTAAGTCTGTCTGAAAGTCAGTGTATTGACAGTAAAAAACAGTGTAAGTTTTTCTTATTAAGCCTTCCATTAACTCAGTGTCTGAGAATGAGTTTCCCTCTTAGCCATCTTCTGTTTCAAATGTGGTTGATCTTTAAATGGCAGACTACCAACGCTTGTTCTTTGCCTGTGGGTGAGGGCGTGTCTTGGCACCAAATTGGAAGGTGGACTTGTGGAAAAGGAAAATAATGTGTCTTGCTGTATCTTCTGTCCATTTTCATCTGCTGTCCATCTACTTTGCAGCTACCTATATGAGCCAAATTACACTACAAGCTGCTCTGTGCTTGTTAAGGTTCTTGGCAGTCATGGTCCAGCATAGACTATTGACAGTAATGAATCATCCCCAAGATGAGTTGTCTTTGCTTGTCTTTGCATGGGTTACACCAGCAGAAGTGCTTTTTAGCCTGTTTTTGTGTTTAATATGCAGACTTATTCAAAAGTTTTAAACGCCGTGGGTTTTTTATGTCTCTTTACGTTGGGGTTTGGTAATGGAACTTTCATAAAAGATGTTTTGTAGTAATATTTCTGTGAAGACTTTCAAAGGATTACCCAGGACTAGTATAGACTGTGTTAAGGAGCAGTTCCAACAATGAAGTAATTTCTTCAGCAGCAAAACTATTGATAAAGAATCCTTTTCTCTTGTACCTGCTTGTTCTTGCTCCCTGTTATGCCACAAAAGTATTTATCACACCGCCCTGTTGGGTCAAAGGGGAGAAGGGGAGTCAAAATTTCTTCTATTGTGATTGAGGCATCTGACAAACAGGAATCATAACATACTCCTTGTCCCCCAAAATTTCCACTAACATTACTGAAGGTCTTCAACAGTTTTTGAGTTTGCTATGTTAATACTGTAAGAGACCCCAGCTTCTTAAGTCCACTACTATGTTGTCCCCTACATATTCTCAGCACGTTGTTTCTATGGCTGCCCAACAAGTTGGACAGAGGTACGCTGCTGAAAAATTTGCCTCTGTATTTGGTTTGCTGAGATTTTTTTACTCAGTCACTACCCAGATTGTGTTCAACAGCACACAGATGTGTCAGCATGGAGTGGCACAACACAGGTTTAAGGGAAAGACAGTTTCTCAGTAGTAATGCTAGCTCAGGCTAATTACCATCCTTTTAGGCTTTGGATTTAGAATTCCCAGTAAGAGGCAAAGAAATGAGAAAATGTACTGCTTTGTGGAGGTTGAATCCAACTCAAATAGAGAGAAAGAAGTATAAAACACATGTAAAGCATGTCATGGTAGTGTTACATGAATTCTGGGGGTTTTTAGTGTGTGATGGAATTTTATGTCATGCATTTGTTCAAAGTGTATGCAGATTGCATCTTAGAATAGCAGGGGGGGGTTGTGTGTGGTGGATGTGTTTCAGGCTTTTTGTTGTTGTATTCAGACCTATTGAAGTGTGTCACTAACCTTAAGTGCCTCACTTCAAACAGACTTGGCCTTGAATTTTACAGTTTTAGGCTTAAAGACCTTCTGTACAAGAGATGAATTAGCCAGTTGGTCTTTCACAATTTTAGGATAATTTAAGTGTCTAATTTTCAGATAATTTTTTTAAGTTCTTTCACATTGCTTTCCTAGTATTGGAGTACTTTCTGAAAAAATGCTTTAGTTTAAATAATGTCAGCATGACTTGGAAAGAACATCTGTAATACATTGCTCAGCTTCAAGGTCTTTATGGATTTGCATCAGTTAACAAAATTGATGAGGTCCTGTATAGTTGCAAAAGGAAAAGCTAATCTTTTCCTTTATCATTGCAGTCAGATGTTCCCTATTGCAATCAGATGTTTTCCGGAAAAGAGGTTTATGGTGGCTGAAGGGGATTTAAATAACTGCAGTTTATAAAAAACCTTTTCAAGTTCAAAATTCTTTATTTTACCAATGTGGGTTTTTTCCTATATCTGAAACTTCTGTATGAAATAAACCAACAGCTTCCATGAAAATTACTTTAATGGTTTCATTGGAAGTCTGAGTAAAAATTTGAGAAGACTGAAATAATTGCGGTTTGTTTATTTCACTATACTTATGAGGCTTGGATTGTTTACTTAAATCCAAGTATTTTATTTATTAAAAACAAGCAAACAAAAACCCAACAAAACGCTCACACATTTGGCTTGCAGCACGTTCCGAGTTAACATTCATTTTCTATTTATGGAAGTCACAATGAAAGTTAAGTTATTAAGTTTTAGGTTTGGATTTAAAATTGTTCCTTAACTACAGCAGTAACAACTTCTTCCATCGGAGTTCAATTTTTGTCATGTGCTTTCAATGTTAAGAAAGCATTAATTCTTCTTAATATTAAGTGAGCTGTGCTAAGAGCATACTTAACTGAAACTGTGCTGGTTTTAAGTGCTGTAAATAACAATCACTTCCAGTGGTTATACATCAGCCTGTGCTTTTGCAGAGAGGCTGCTTTGGGTTCATTCAGTTTTGTTTCCATTACATATTGGTTGGGGGTGATGGTTTAGGTTTTTGTTTGGGAGTTTTTTTGGTGATTGTTTATGGGTGGAGTTTTTCAATTTGTTTTTTGTCAAGTGCACGTTGCTCTGTCTTGGTCACCAGACTTGTCATGAACAGACTGAATTGGAGTTTCTTACGCTATCTCCTATGCAAAATTCAATTTTAAAACATTAGTTGTTACCCAGTAAGAATCTGGGCACTCAGCAGCATTGTATGCAAGTGGTGTGGCTTACTTAGTTTTTACATCCATGCTTCCTTCCTGCCCCTTCTAGAGCAGTTTTAGATTGCAAGTGAAATATCTGTACTTTTTCTTCCCTGGTTCTTGAACATAGTCCAACATTCAGCTCATCTTCCCTCATTTGCAAAATGTTTTGCAGGGATTTGATTTTTGGTTGTGTTACTTGAAATGCTTCAAGAATGTTTTTTTAAGCAGCACTTACACTGGTGCTGTGGTTGTTGCTCTTTCAGGTGATGAATATAATGGAAACACATTATCATGGAGTGTGCAGACAGGTTCAGGTCAAGAATTTGACCATTTAATTGCCAGTTATTTTCATGGAACTTGGCTCTACTAAACTGTTTAAATTCAATACATGATGTTTCACTTCAGTCACTTTTTTGAACTTCTAGTGAAACAGCATTTTTGCAGGACATTAATGATAGTTTGTAATGCAAAAAGCCATCATGATAAGATAAGCTGTTTGTTCTCTCTACTGTTATTATTTCTTGATTCATGCATGTCTATCAAAGACCTGGTATCATCTTATAGCTTTGTTAAACTCTCATTGCCACACAGGAGATGACTTGCTTCAGAATATTTGACAGTTAAAGAAAATCATTCTAACCTTATTCCTTGTAACATTTCTGAAAAGTTAAACCACGTTGCCTTTGTCTTTTCAGAGAATGGACCTTGGAGAATGCCTGAAAGTGCATGACCTGGCATTAAGGGCAGATTATGAAATAGCATCCAAAGATCAAGATTTCTTCTTTGAGCTTGATGTATGTATTTTGTCTTAATGGTGGAGAGAAAGCATTAGTTTGTGTATTTAGGTGGATGAATTGACCAACAGATGTTAAGTTTTGTTACAGACTGAAGGAAGACTTTTGAAAAGCAATTTTATAAAGAGGCAGAGAAACACTTGACACAGTTACATGAAAGATACTTGCCTCTTCATGATTATATGCTAATTTGTGCTGGTAGTCATCTCTAGGTAAAACTCTTAACAGCCTCTCAGAGTATGGTAAAACTGAGTTCCGTCTTAGTGTTGTCAGATAGCAAGTAAATGTTAAAGCTTTGAAGAGAGTTTTAAGTTCTACACTTAACAAAGAAAGTAATTTGGTATTGAAGATAACAAATCATATGTTGTGTCTCCATACACTATAGTTTGTTTTGCACTCCCAACTAGGAAGTTAGTCTTTGCTAGGACAAAAGGGTTTGGGTTTTTTAATTGTTATTTGGAAGGATGGTTAATATACCTGCTTAACCCCTAGTGAAAAAAGTTTCAATATTGCATGTAATGGCTGGATGAAGTGATCCTCAATAGCCTTCCAAGAATTTTAATGCCACTAGAAATACTGACTTCTACTTCTTCTGTCTTAAGACAGATTCACTTCCAGATTTCTGCAAATACTTAGAAACTATGACAGTGTGTAGACTATAGTTTCTTAAACCTTTTGTATGAATGTGTGATAAATCAGTATAAACCAGTAGATTATTGTTTCACTAGTCACTAATAAAAACTTGTGAAAGTGAAGCCTTAATAAGCTGAAGAAGCCTTACAGCTAATGGAATATTTATCTTCTTGACAGCACTGATCCTTGTTCTTACTGATGTTTTAGGCGATGGACCACCTGCAGTCATTTATTGCAGACTGTGACCGGCGAACAGAAGTGGCTAAGAAAAGACTAGCAGAAACCCAAGAGGAGATCAGCGCTGAAGTTGCAGCTAAGGTAAGCATGTCAGACGAGTTACTGCTGTCTTTTTGGAGGCCAGTTTTTCTAAGGAGCCAGTTTCAAGCTTTGAAAATGCATCAAATCTGAGAATTCATACTGAAGAGGGGGGAAAAGTAATACATTTTCTCTAGCCTTCCTAAAACTGCTTTAAGGCACAGAAGAGGACAGAGGGAGGAGACCTCTTTGATATTATTGACCTTAGGAAACTTGTCTCTGAATCCATGCTGTACAAATGTTAGTAATTCTTACGCTTTTTGATCCAAACTTCATCTATGAAGTAAACAAAATTGATGTCCTTCTCTCTAGATCCTTTTTGAATGAAAAAAAACCCTATAATTTTTCTGCACATATATGCAAATGCTAGGAGGAATGGTTATACAATTACTAATTTTTCAAGATTGGTATAGATAAAAGTGTGAATTACTTGAAGCTTCTGAACAAAATCCTTTTCTGGAATTTTACATAGACTTGGTAACTTAGCCTTTTTCTGTGTTTTTTGCAGAGATGCATTTTCTGTTTCACTTCTAACTGGAGAAGTTCTCTCTGTGTGTTTCTTTTAATTCTATTCTTCTAATTTTGCATATCATAACTCAATACTTCAGAGTGTTCTCCATAATTAAAAGTATTTCCTGTGTTAAGCCTTTTCTTGTCTTTCAAGGCTGAAAGAGTTCATGAATTGAATGAAGAAATTGGGAAACTGTTGGCCAAAGTAGAACAGCTTGGAGCTGATGGGAATGTGGAAGAATCTCAAAAAGTAATGGATGAAGTGGAGAAGGCTCGGGTAAAGAAGAGAGAAGCAGAAGTAAGTTGATTGTGTAAAGACTGGGGGATGAAGAAAGCAGGGTCAAATATTAAATTGCTTGGCTTCTGTGTGGTGCAAGATATCTCTGTCAATTCCTTAGCTAACTGCTACATCTAGAACTAAAGAAATTGCTTTGTGGCATCCTGTACAGTTAAAGTTTCTACCATTCAATACACTCCTATATCATTAAAATTATACTTCCTTCCACAAATTATGCACTTATCTTAGTTTGGCTGTGTCGGTCAGTTGCATCTGTGGACACTACCTTTGTGGCTGTGATGGTTGCACTAACTTACCTGGTTTGGTCTCATGGCTCTTGCTGTGACAACCCTGTTGTAACCTCATGCTGGAAAGCTTCAGTGAATTGATTGAAGTGATCCATTGTCTTCACTAAAAGAGAGTTCATGTCTTGTGTATCAGGAAAGTCAAAATGATCCTTGTAATGTTCGGGTGACAGAACTCACCAAGAGCTTTTCCATATTGTATTACACAAAGATAATGAAATTTCTAGACATCAGTAGCTGCAGTTGTTTCAATAATACTGAAGGATTGCTGGCAGTCTTGCTGGTCTGTCATCTGAATGTCTTTAGGTAAATTTTGCTCAGATGTGTTTAATTAGTATCTAAAAAGCAGATAGATTTCTCAGGAAACTAATACTGTTTTAAATGGAGTTCAGAATTAAAACTAGTGTTATATTTTCATAATATGCCAACATAGTAATTGTAGTGTTAATGTGTATTCATTGTTGTACCTGAAAAAGTTGTTCATCCTTCTATGTAATATAATCTTAAGGTAGTAATTACCCAACTTCTTTTTTTTTTTTTAAATATTTGCAATAGCAGTTGCTGATGTCCTGCTTTTAAATATGTTCAGTTTTCAAAATGAGGAAACATGCCTTGTATCTTAGTGAGACAGTTGATGTATGAGTAGTGTGAATTAACTTAAGGGTGTTCTGGTGCACATTGAATTTGCTTATTTGTAGTGTATCTTTGGTGAAGGATTATCCTTGTATTTATGTGCATTTTGAAGTAACAGCAAATGTTTTTCTTCTCTAGGAAGTATACAGGAATTCTATGCCTGCCTCTAGCTTTCAGCAGCAGAAGCTACGTGTTTGTGAAGTGTGCTCTGCTTATCTTGGTCTTCATGACAATGACCGACGACTTGCTGATCACTTTGGAGGAAAACTACATTTGGGATTTATTGAAATAAGAGAGAAGCTTGAGGAACTCAGGGTAAATCAATCTTACTTTTTTTGTGTGTGCTCCTACTTAATTATTTGTCAGGCAGCCTTAATGGAATGTTTCTTTTTCTGTGTGTGAATTTTTTTATATCACTTCAGACTCTTGTATTTCATTAGCCTAAAAACACTAAACACACTAATTTAGCATCAATTACCTAAATAGATTTGTAAGATGACCTCTTTTGCACTGAGGCAGATTAAAACACACATTCAAAGTAATGCATTTTGGGAACAAAGAACTTCAGTCCCCTTGTAAAATGGAGAACTGTGTTTTGAATGAACAACAGCAATGTTGAAAGATACTTAGCAGTCATAGGAGATAGCCAGATGAACTTTGCTTTAAGCCGTATGATTGACTAAAAGTAATAAGGAGACTCTTGAAAATACAAGAGCATGTAGTAAAGAGGATAATAACACATGGAAGAGTTTTCCAAAAGATGTAAAGAAATGCTTGGAACTCAAACAGCCTACTGTATGGTGAATGACTAAAATTCAATTTATTTTACCTGGACAAAGAATAGGAAGTGATTTTGAATAGAATCCAACAACTCAAGGCTGTAGCTATCCAAAGTGGGAATACCAAATTATGTATATCTTGAAGTCAGAAATAATGGTTATGGGGAGGTTGCATGTCCTCTATAGCTTGAACATTTGAAATCCAGTTGGAATATTATAACCTGTCTTGACCAGAAATCATGTGCTGGAAGAAAGAGTTACTGGAACAATATTCTGGACTTCTGATTTTCAATAGGATGGATTTGAACACTGATGCCATTTATGACCTTAATGTACAAATTATGGAGTTCACAGCTCAATTAAGCATTTTAACTGTAGAAATCACTAAAAGACAGTAGCTAAATTGGTTGAATTCCTAAGAGCAGAAATTGCTGCTACTGGATTTGAATAAACTGACTTGGTTTATGTTCTGTAATATTCCAGCTGTCTTGCATGGATACTGTGACTTACTTCAGAGAGCCAACTCTTCCTGTTGATGATGTTGCCAATTTAGGCTCCTAACTATAGCTGGTGTAACTTAGATGCCTAGAACAGGTCATGTGTGCTTCCTCTCATCCCTCCATGAAATTATGAAAAGAGTCACTTGAACAAGAAACCTTGCTTGTACTTAAGTTGCTGATGTTGTACAAGGAAATATAGATACAATTTGATGCGAAGGGTTGAAATAACTGATTATTTACACCATTTGGAACAAAATATGCATGGATAACTATTTCACATTCCCAAAGCATCAATAAATTAATCTTTCAAAGTGCTTTGCTAATAAAGAAAGAAAACAATAACTATCCCCTCCTTCCTCAGAGCTCTCCTCAGAGATCTAATCAAGATGCTGCTGGGGCAATTCCACCTCTCAGAAGAAGGTCTTTACAAAGAGTTGAATTTCTTGCATCATGTCCAGAAGGTGGCAAGACTTGGGTTTGGCCAGATCTCCAGTTGTGAGTTCCACATCTGAGGGCCCTCTACTGAGCGTGCCTTGTCCCCAGTAGTAGTGAGTTCACCCTGGGGGCTATCAGCTGAAGCATCTGCTCTAACTTTGTCCCACAGTCATAATACAGAAACAGCTAGCCTCAAAACTTAGGTGTTGGCCCAACCAAGTCCTTTAAGAAACAATTAACTCTCCTGGTTCGGATTCCTTTCTGCCTTTCCCTAGTGTCCAAAATATGAGAGGATTGGCATGGAAACTCTCACATTAAAGGCATGACTTAGAGTTCTGAATTCCCCTTTATTAAAAACTTAATATTTAACTCTGCATATTTCAGGTCTTGGTGTAACACTCACATGCAGCTCTTCTGCAATAACTTGTGTTTCTTCAAGAAAAAAAAAAAGTATATATACTGAGGAAGAGAGTGGGAATAATATACACAAGGGAAAGGGGATATGCCTGAGGGAAAGAACTGAATGTTAACTGTCTAGATTATTTTTATAGCACCTTCATGTGAGAAATTTTTTAATATAACTTAATATATTCTTTTGCTTTCAGAGGATTGTGGCTGATAAACAGGAGAAACGAAATCAGGAACGTCTGAAACGTAGAGAGGAGAGGGAAAGAGAAGAAAGGGAGAAATTAAGGAGGTAGGGATCTGTTTTAATTGCATGTACATTATGACCTATTTATGTTTAATAAGAAAACTCGTACAGTTCATACACATTTCTAAATATGCAGAATTACAGTCGTTTGCATTCCTTGGAAACGTAAAAGGATTGAGATTGGAATTTCATTCTAAATCTTAAAACATGGAATTGTTCCTATAAAAAGCCTTTTTAAAAACTACTGATAGTATTGTCTCTACATATTTGAACAAAGGGTCTTCGAGATAATTTGCAGGTGTGTACTTTGTTTTGAGATCTGACAGATGTGAGCTTACACACATATGAGCTCCTGATATCTCTCAGCAATTTTCTTCAGAGATGTTAGAAATTTTCCTTATTGGAAGCAGCTGAATGTATGATTAAGGAAAGCAGTTCCCTGTTCTTCTGTGGAATAGTAGCTTCCAGGCCTGGTGGGGAATGGGGAGTGGAATAGAACCTGAGCTGCAGTTCTCTTGACATGTTAAGTTTCAGAGGTTAACAAATTTACAAAGCCTTTACAAATTGTGAATTTCTGAAATCTGTTGCAGTTTGGTACTATTTGCCTGTCAGGAAATCAGTGAATACTGACTTCGCCCGTAACCTTTTTCTGTGGGAAGGATGTGAGTTAAAAAGCTGGTTAGATAATCATCTGGGCTTCTAGCAGAGTAGTCTCAAAAATAAATTTTAAAATACGCAACCAACACGAATCAGGGATGTGTTTCCTGATAAACGTATTACAGAGATGTTGACATAAAATAAAAGGCCTTTAAATACGTGCTACTAAAACAAGAAATACAATAACAGGTCAACTAGTTGGTTTATTATTAAATTGCACTTTATTTGATAGTGAGATTCTCTTACGAAAAATTACTATTTTCCATTTATTTCAGGTCCAGATCCCACAGCAAGCATGCCAAAAGGTATATAAATCTGCAGACAAGGAATACCAGCGGTGAAGTTAGCCTTTCACAAGCTGGAACATTTTAAGACTGTCTAGCACTGTTAGTTTAAGATGTCCATCTTTACAAACAAAGCTTTCTGTTACATAGTCATCTCTCTGTGTGTTTGTACACTATCTATGACCATGCTACTGAATTTATACATCTACATCTATTTCGTGGCTATTACAATGCAGCTTCACATCTCAAGTAACACTTAAAACACAGAGAAATGCTTTTTCTTTACAAAACCTTCTGGCTAATACCTTTTGGTGGTAGCCCATGTTTTCAAAATCCCTAAGCACTAGGTTAACTCATCAGATCACCCATGAATAGTATAAATGTTCTTTCAGATGTACACTATTGAAGGTCACCAGTGAGGTATGATTGTGTAGTGATTTGGGGGGGTTGGAAAAGAAAATACTAAATTTGTGTAGTGTTCAGAACCTTCCAGATTAGTTTTATTGTTGTAGCTATGGGGAACAATATAGTCCACTTTTTAAAAAAACATCATAACACATAGATTCTGGCAGATTATCCCTGTCACTGCATCGTTAAGTTCTTCTTTGCCTGATAAAGACACTAGTTTAAAATGTAAATAAGTAGATTTTTTTCATATTTTTATATGCTTTCAGGAGCCTGAATTGGCTATGCTGTAGCCATGCAGTCATGAATTAACTACAAGATTGTCTGCATTAGTCAAAAAGGACTTTGTAGGGTTTCTAATGTTGTTTTCCCCTGTCTGTTTGCCTGTGAATCAGACACTGCAATGGCTCTGAACACTGGAGGCCATTCTCTATACAGATGTGCTTACACATAGAGGGCATAATGTTCACAGTACACTGGTAAGAGTGGCTGCTGTGGCAGTGTGTGGTGTAAACTCTCTCTGTTCCCAGATCTAGGTCCCGAGATCGCCGCAGACACCGCTCTCGCTCAGCCTCGCGGGAACGGAAGAGAAGGACTCGGTCCAAATCCCGTGAGAAACGCCACCGCCACAGGTCCCGCTCCACCAGCCGCAGCCGGAGCCGCAGCCATCATAGAAGCAGGCACAGCTCCAGGGAGAGGAGCCGAGAACGCAGCTCCAAAAAGAGGTGAATGTTGCCCTAGAAATAAATGGCTTTTCCCAACACACAATGAGAACTTCCACTAAATTAAGTTTATGCTTACCACGTAGTAATTTCAAGACATTTTGAGTCTGTCTCAGATTTCAGTTACAACTTCAGCATATTTATGATTTGACACACCAGAGTGATGTATTCTCTATTTCTCTTATATAACAATAACAGGGTTATATATTATTTCTGTTTTGGATGAGTGCTACAGAGTATTGGTGTCAAGTTGATACCAGTTTTGTGCAGCATATAAAGTTAAACAGCTGATTTTCATTTGAACCCAAGGATATCAGCAGTCATCTTACTGTCAATACATTCAGGTTTTCCCTTGGGCTCTTGTTCCCAACACCAGAGCCCATCTGTTGTGAGCTGCACCACATAAAAGTAGGTTTAGGTCTGCCTGAAAGTAAACTTTTTGCACTGCATCTGAAGATTGTGCTCTGCAAGGATCTCTCATGTAAAGATTACTGCAGGGGACAGGCTGGGGCTGTTGCTTTTGAATGATTCACTTGCTGTCTGGTCCTGAGGATTGGCTGGCTTGTTTACATGAATGAGTAGAGCATAACTTAAAGAGTTGGGATTGCACAGTGAGGCATTTGGTAGGGAGGTCTGCTCATAAACAGGATTCCTTTCTTGTATAGGTTACACACTGTGGCATACTTTGAGAGCAGTACAGGGAAAGGGTGCCCAGTCTTAAAACCCTGAGACTTTTGACCTACAAGAAGGTAAAAGGTCAGGTTTTGAAGTGGCCATACATGCAGGGCTTATAGTTCAGGATATTTCAGGAGTTGAATCATAGTTCTGCAGGGGACTTGAGCACAAGATACTTGATAAACCGTTATACTAACTCCAGGATGAAGCTCTTATTTGGCATGTAGCTTCTCTTCTTCTGTGACACATAGTTTGTGGAATAGGGTAATGCCCATGGATCCCAGTGTTTTTTGCAAGTACGAAGCCTTGCAAAAAACTACATTGTAGGGAAAGAAATCTTTTCGAATGAGCAACTAATGTGAAAGGCCACTTCTTTGTAAGCTTATAAAAGGAAATTAGTAGAGCAGCATTTTGCAGACCTTAGTTTTGAAGCTTGGAGGTTAAGTGACAGTAGCTTTCTGTAAGTGGAGAGAGTACAGTCTCATGGTCCAGAGTGTCAAGTTTTTCAATTAGGAAGTGATTGGCTAGCTGTTAAAATTTTTCTGTAAAAGTCTGTATTAGAACGTTTTGTGATTGAAGTACATGGTGAAATAGAGATGGAATGTTTTTCACAAACAGACCTAAGTGCATCTGTAAGGCAGTATAGGAGAGGATGTCTAATCTATTTTTCTCCCATACAGGTAACTAATTTAGTTTACAACTACGTTGTTTGTTTAACAAAAAAGGTCTTTTCTGTCTCCATCATAAAAGTTTTGAAAATGCCTATTTATCTGAGTAAAATATCTAAAAAGAACACTACCCCAACCTTTCAAAGTCACACAAGGGTTAATTCTTACGACAAAATATGTTGTAGAGCAGATTCCAGATTTGGTTTGTATTTGTCATATAGAGCCTCCCTTCCAGAATTATGCAAGTTGATTTCTCCCTACTTTTAAGTAAACTCCGGTTCTTAAATGTGTTTAAGTTTGTAATTTATAGTCTATGAAAGGCTAGATGCTGTTCTTAAGCTAGAGACTGCAGATGAGAAATTTCCACTTAGCTCCAGTTAATGTAAACTTGGAGGTGGAGGCTGAAAGTAAGAGATGTAGTGAAGCACATTGAACTTAATCTGGGTTTTGTAATAAATGTGGATTAAATCCTACCTCAAAGCACTTGTCTTTTGAAGTAGGAAAGGGAGAAGGGTAGAATGATTTGATGTCTTCTCATACACTTCCGTTTATATAAATCTAAAGCTGGGTTGGAAAAAGAAGAAAAATACAAAACCTAAGTGCTGTTTGATAGCTACCAATTCATGTCTAACTTGAATTCTCAAATGCACTGCACTTTTCAGATCCTCTAAAGAAAGATCTTCCAGAGACAAAGAGCGTTCAAGAGATCGCGATAGAACATCCCGTGATAAAGACAGAAGCTCGAGGGAGAGGTCGCCGCGGGATTTCAAAGACAAGAAACGTTCGTACGAAAGCGCTAACGGCCGGTCGGAAGAGCCAAGGAGCTCAGAGGAGCGTGAAGCAGGGGAGATATAACTGGCTGTATATTCATTCACCTGATCTCTAGCTTCCTACGGAGTTGCATACTTTGGTTTAGTTTACAGTTGTTCAAAGGGACACCAGTGAGCAGTTCCAACACTGATCCAACTAGGTTAGATGTACAGTATATAAAAGTGGATATAACAAAGTCGGAATTTAACCCCATGAATTAATGGTGCCTAAAGCTGGGTCCTGGACTTCCAACAAGTTGTAAAACTTTTCTGAAAGATTTCTCTTCATTCAGGACAACAGTTTTATGTACCAAGATGCAGATCTCAATGTTTTTAATCTCCTTTCCAATACAAGTTAGTGAACAAATTATATTGTACTACTTGCCTTGGGTGCTTTTGAACCTTTATAAATTCTCCAATTCTGCTCCAGTCAAAACAGCAGCATTGAAAGGTTGTATGGGGGGATTTTTTTTTGTTTGCTTTTTTGTAAGAGGGTGGGTGGATGGATATTAACCTTTACTCTAAGATTATGTTCCCAGTGTTGGGTTTTATTTTTGTTTGGGATCCTAGGAGTTGATTACAGTGGGAGCATTTAGACAGGAATGTGTGCTGGAGAAAGCGGAAATGTTTTTTTACAGTGCCTATTTAGAATTGGAAATTGAACAGCTGTTGCATTACATCTTTTTTATTTCTACTTAAATTTTGAAATCAAAGCCAGTCCCATATCTGTACCATTTGATTGGTATGTGTTCAATATATTTGTTTTTTTTCCAGAAGGACTCTTTCTGCTTTTTCTTGTGGAGTACATCTTTAATTGTATTAAAACAAACAAAAAAACCAGCAACAACAAACAAAAATTAAGAACAAAAGAAATAAAAAAAAATTAAAAAGAAACCATATTGTCCAATAACTTAACAGGGATATACTGGTCTCTTAAGGTGGTTAACTAGCAGTTCAGTATTTTTAAAAATATCTGATTATTAGAGTTTTTAACATACAGATGTGTGCTAGGAGAAGCAGTCATTCAGCTTACAATCCTGAGTATTCTAAAATCTTCAAAAGCAGAAACATGTGGAATCAGACTCATAGAACAATTTGGGTTGAAATGAACCTTCAAGATCATCCAGTTCCAACTCCCATTTTGTGGTCAGGGACACCTTTCTCTTGTCCAGGTTGCTCAGAGCCCCATCCACACTGGCTTTGAACAGTTCCAAGGATGGGGCACCCACAGCTTCTGTGGGCAACCGCTCACCACCCTCACTGCAAAGAATTGATTCCTAATATCCAATCTAAATCTACTGTCTTTTCAGTTTAAAGCCATCCCCCCTTGACCTGACACTACATGCCCTTGTAAAAAGTCCCTCTCCATTTGCGGGCTCCCTTTAGGTACTAGAACATGCTATAAGATCTCTCCAGAGCCTTTTCTTCAGGCTGAACAGCCTGAACTCTGTCAGCCCTTCCTCATAGGAGAGGTGGTCAATCCCTCTGATCATCTTTGTGGCCTCCTATGGGCCCACTCCAATAGGTCCGTGTCCTCCCTGTGCTGAGGATCCCAGAGCTGGATGCAGCACTCCAGGTGGGGTCAGTGGGGTCCCACCAGAGCAAAGCAGAGGGGCAGAATCCTTTCTCACACCCTGCTGCCCACACTGCTTTGGGTGCAGTCCAGGACACATTTGGCTTTCTGGGCTGTGAGTGCACATTGCTAGGTCATGTCCAGCCCCTCGTTCAGCCCAAGTCCTTCTTGGCAGGGCTGCTCTCCATCTCTTCATTCTTCAGCCTGGATTTGTGCTTGGGATTGCCCTGACCCAGGTGCAGCACCTTGCACTTGGCCTTGTTGGACTCCTTGAGCTTTACACAGACCCACCCCTCAAGCCTGTTGAGGTCCCTGTGGATGGTGTCCCTGTGGATGGTATCCCTTTCCTCCAGTGTGTTGACTGCACTAATTTGCTGAGGATGCCCTTGATTCAAGCCCATGTCACTGACAAAACATAAAGGAGTTGCTGTCCATTCTGCTGGATTGAAAGTGCTTTGGGGTATTTAAGCTACTCAGATATGCCCTATTCCCACACAGAAGAATTTAGATACTGGTAAATTTTCCTCCTTGTGATTATACCACTGAGTTACCTAATAGTGATGCTTAAGAGCAGTGTTTGTAATGATTTATTGGCATTTCCAGCAGGTTCTGCAGCCTCTGTCTCTCCCTAGTGCAAGTGCCTACGAAGGCCTGCTAACATCATTGTGTAATACCATTCATTCTGTGCATTTGTCCTCAGTGTCATTTCTGTAGCATCTTCTGTATGGTCAGAGCACATGGGTGATAATTCTAACACTGGAGATCATTTAGCAGTGTATTGGCTGGCAGTGAAAGCTAGAGCAGGACCTTTACACCTTTGCAAGGATTTGAATCTAGCATTGCACATTCCACTTTGAATTCATGTCATTTTAAGCTGCTAAAGTGATGATGACTAACTATTGACCCTTTATTTATTGATTTATCCATTTGAATTCTGAGCATGACTTTCCTTCCTGGGACTGTTTCTTGATTTCCTGGATGTCCCATGTGGTTGATGAATGGAAGTTACCAGTGTTTGTCCATCTGCAACAGCCATAGCGTAAGTGCTTGAAAACATCTGTCGTCACATAGCTCTTAATGGAATTCTAGTGGTGTGACAAAAGGTGACCGGTCATTTCTAGATATATCTTACATAGCACAAGTGCTAGTGAATCCTTTGGAATTCCTCTCTGGAATGATACTCTAGAAATACTGAGGACCTGTCTCCCCCTGCAGCCAATAACTAGAAATTTTGTATTGTAAAAAGGGGGAGGAAGGGAGGGTGGGTGAAATTTGCATACTGTGACAAAACAGTGCCTAGACTCCATACTAGCAAATTCTGGATAATATGCCATGCATTTTACAAATGGCTTTTAAATTTAATTACAAAAGGGGGATTGGGTTTAGGCCTTCCATTATGTAGAGGAAGTACCACACTAAATGTTAAGCAAGAAGGTATCTCTGATTCCCTCATAAAATAATCTGAATTACTTGTGGAAATACAGGACTGAAGTGCAGTGGGGAATAAAAAATTAGGATGACTGATGAAACACACTCAGGATGCAAAAGATTTGGAGCATCAATCAGAAGAGGAGACTTGTACCTAAATACAGATCTTCCACTCATCAGAACCCAATGACCTTAATTTCCAGGAGTGCAAAACTGAGGTATTCATCACCTGTAAATTTCCTGCTGGACAGCTGAAGAGTGGTATGGGCTGACCTTAGTCTTCATGGTGAAATGGAGCTCTTGAGGGAACCTAGGAGTTAGCACTGTAGGTGAGCATCAGCTTTTGAGATCTTGGAAATTTTGCTGATGCAGTTGTAGCTCCATAGCAGTTTTTATCAAACTGAAGATGTACAAAATGAGCAGAAAAAGTAAATTACTTAACTGATTTAAAGTGTTTGAACTGCAGTGAACCTGCAAGCATCATTCTTGTATCTCGTAATCAGTCCAGGTTAGTCAGGGGAGTGCAAAACCAGAACGTTAAGATGATAAGGAGCTGGAGAATGGCACATTACCAGAAATGAGATCCTCTCCTGAACATGGAATCATAGAATTGGTTACTTTGAAAAGCCCCTCAAGATCATCAAATCCACCCATTAACCCAGCACTGCCCAGCCCACCACTAAACCATGTCCCCAGGTGCCACATCTTCATGCCTTCTAAGTACCATCATGGATGGCAACTCAGCCTCTTCCCTGGGCAGTCTGGCCCAGTGCCACACAAGCCTGTATGTTGCTTTTCCCACTGCAGCAGGAGGAACCAACCACACAGTAAAATGGTGACATTTCCAAGCAGAGGTGCTTGGCCTAGTGCCACTGTATCCCCTTACCCAACATAGGAATTGGCTAGTGGAGCTGGCACCGGAGGCTGTTCCTCCGTCCCCTTGCCTTCTACCAGCTGTTGAATCTGGGAGTTACCATCCCATTGGTACAATGATAGCCCTGCCCTGGAGCCCCTCTCTCTGTCCAGCCTATCTTGCACCACCCATCCCCAGGGGCAACAGGAGAAAACAGGTAAACCAGCCTCTAAGCCAGTGAAAGGGATGATGGAGCAAATGTTAAATAGCCTTGGGGCAGGGATTATCTATGTAGCTGAAGAGAGAATGATAGCAAGACTTCAGACCCCTGGGGCCAGTGCAAGGCATCCAAGGGCATGGGTGGGTGCACCCAGACAGACAGGTTTAGCTGTAGGGACACAGAAGATGGGGGTTGCAGTCAGCAGTAAACTAAGTATAAATGCAGACTGAGCTACGCTTCAGAGACAATAGCAGTGTGCAGTGTTCTGTAGGGGTGTGCAGCACCTCATAACCCCTCCAGTTTACTGTTCTCTGTCGCATATTTCACATGCCACCTTCCTCAGTATCATTGTCCTTTATTCCGAGGCAGTAGAGATTAGTATCTTCTGATGCAGGGGCTTATAAAAAATGTTAATGCACTCTTCATCCAGTCCTGCATGATGGTTCTTGCTCTTTGGTTTTTTGTTTTGATCACTTTTTTCCACTTGCTTAATAAATTCTTGCACTGTTACTACTTATGTAATTATTTATTCTTTTCAGTAAGACCTGAAATCTCTTTCCCTGCAGTTTGCAAAACTGAGAAGCAGCAGACTGCTGGGCAGGAGTTGTATCAGCAGGTGGAAATACAAGGAAAGAGGAAGAAATGTTTGCTTCTAGCCCTGGCACTCCACTTTATCCGTGCTTTCCCCTCTGTGGGCATATAATGGAGTCAGCAGGCAATTAGAAAGCTCTCTCATTACTTACCTCTCCTGGCTCTGCCTTTTCACTTCCAATTGCTGGGGAAACTGCAGTCCCAAGCCCCTTCACCGAGGCTCAATGGTGCTGCCAGAGCACTGCAGGCAAGCAGAGTTTTAGGAGACGCACCATCAGAAATGCAAGGATTAACTAGCAACAAAGCAGGGCTGGACACCAGCAAGGTCACAAAGGGCCTGAGAGAGCAGGAGCTGCCGTGGCTGTACAGCCCTTTCCCAGGCTGAAATTATCTGACAAATGCTGACTCTGGTAAAGTGTGGATGGTGATGCTCAGTTAAGTGCACAAGGGTTAGAAATCGTTCCAGGTGCTGGCTCAGAGAGGCTGCAAAGAAGGCACTTTCACAGCACTGACCCTCAGGCACCTTCAGCCCAGCTTGAGCCTCTGTCTCCATCTCTGAACGGTGGTACGTGGGGGGGACTTGGCATTGGAATCATTGTAACTTTTTGAATTGCTGCCTTCAAATCTTCCTATGCTCAAACTGGTTTGCAGCAGAGCAATGGGAGTAAAGAACTGCCACGGCCTCTTTTCAGAGCTTTAACTACTTGTACTCCCTCAGAGGGATTTGAGACTATAAATATTTTTTTATACGTCTTGTTCTTGTTTTGCAGTCCTTGCCAATGCTGTGCAATATGCTTCCCTTTCTCCCCAAGCTGAACAGAAAACTGAAGCACATAAAGCAGCCTGCCCCATCTTCCCCTCTGGATAGAATTCCTCTTCTGGACTTTGGGATTTAGCATCCTGTGCCAAATGCAGTTGGTGAGGAAAACTACATGTTGAATGAAGGAAAACTCCACATTTTTACTTGTTTACAAAACTGCTGCATCATGGTTAAGTGAAAACCACAAGAAGCCTGACTGCCACAAGTGATGGGAGCTTGAGCTGGTTTTGGAAATCCCTCAGCACCACCAGTACATGTGCACTGTAACCAGCTGCCACTGCTGCACATCACCTTTTCTGTGAAGCAAATGAAAGGGCACATCTGCTTTCTCTGTTTATTGCATTACACTGAAGCAAACCAGCATGTGGTCATTTGCAGTTACTAGCTGATTATTTCACCGAGTCTAAGGAATACAAAGAAAAGCAATTAAATAGTTCAGGACCCAATTAGTACTGAAGGGAGGCTCAGGCTTTGTGACTGGACAGGACAAGTCCCATGCCAGGCTGAGCCCCCTGTGCTACCCATGCAGCAAGACAGCAGTCTCCATGAGCTGGGTGCATTTTGAGTGCGCAAGAGCCAGTGAGCTCTACTCTTGCTTCATGTGGGAACTCAACCCAAATAATTTCCTGAGAGTAACACGGTGAAATCCACACCCTGGAGATGTCCATCCCTGACCAGAGGGGTCCAGTGGTGACCACATTCAGTGTTGTCATCCCTTGTGCTGAAAGCTGCTCTGAGAAACCAAAGTTGGGTGACTCTCCTGGTTCATGCAAGATGGGACTTTCCTTGTCTCTCCCAGATGTTGGTCATTCCCATAAACCACTTCCCCCTTGTTTAAGTTCAAACACAAAACCAGTGCTCAGGCCTCTTAAAAAATGACCTCTAACAAGATTCTGGAGATGCTTCAAAATGGTCTTCTTGTCATTCATGAGGATGGAGAGGTGGTGGGTGAGCCAAAGAGCTGCTGGTGCTGCTGGAAGGAGCAAGTCTTTATTTTAGGCGTAGAAAGCTTAAAGTCACCATCTTAAAATGTAGTCTTCAAGGATGGTGGCCAGAGGAACCCACCTGAAACACTGCAACTGCAAAGCACATCAGGATTTGTTGGTTGACTTTGATGTATCTGTGGGTTTTGTTTAGCTGTAGAAACTCAGTTTGCTAAGGAAATTATTGACATTGATATCTATATTGTATAAGCCTTTTTTCCTGCCTTTTTTTATTTTTAAATTTTAATTTTTCCAACTGTGGCTGGAGGGTCCAAAAGCAGCAAATCAGTGCTGGCAAGTTGTTTGAAGAGCCTGGAGGGTGCATATCCTCACCAACCCTCCTCTTTGTAGATATTGTTCAGGTGGGTACAAATTTCATTGGTCACCTTCTCAAAGGAAGCTTTGCAGTCTCCACCAAATTTCTCCTCCATCAATTGTAAGATAATGTCACAGATAATCTAAACAAGGAGAAGGGGAGAAACAACCGGTGTGAACTTTTGTCCATATTAGAGGCATAAGAACTTACATATCTTCAGCTGGGATTCTTGGAGGACAGAAAGGGGTACAAGAACAATTCACAGCACATGACCTGCAGAGCTTGTAACAGGGCATGGAAAATAAGCTGCATTATAGAATTCACAAACAATTGCTGCTGGTGTTTTTAACTACCCTGTATCTAGTTAATGTTTACTGCACCTATCACTTAAGGATGGCTGTATAGGACTGATGTGCTTCGTCCATCCACTGCAATCCTTCTCCAGGCAGGGGACTGTCACAAATATTTAGAGGCCATGATGAGCCCTTTGTTGGACACCTATGGAATACATGGCTTGGGGGGTAAGTTTTTCCCTGATCTTTCCTGCTCATCAGCTATCCAGCACTCTGTAGCAGAGTTCTTGCAGTAACTAGGTAGGTGGTATACTTTGAAATGCCAGCTCCTTTCCTGTGCAGCTTTTATTGTTTTGTGTGCATTTTTACCCTGAAAAAGTATTTTCAGCCAGAAATCATCCCTTATTTTCCCACTCATTGAAAACTAGGCCCAATTTTGAAATCACCTTCATTTGGAAATAATCTTTGCCAGAAGGTGCATCTTTTTGCTGTGTAAGGCAGACAAAATAGTTAAAAATACACTCTGGTAGTGACCTTAGGTACATCTGTAATCTGCAGGATCCAAGTAATTTGATCCTGTAATTATTATTTGAGTTTGTTTAATTATGACAGTGCTGTTGTCATTGTTGCTCAATAACAGCTGGTTTAGTTGTCCTGGAAAAGCTCAGCTCCCATTACAAGATAAAAAATACATCAGGGACTGAAGTCCAGTGTTAAACTGCTATTAAATGGCAGATGTGGGAATCGTATTGCACTGAGAAAAGCCTCTACAGCTCATGGGCAGCTGTGCAGCTCCCACCACATCACCTGCCTGCACCACATCTGCTGTGCAGCTGTCTTCCCCACCGATGCCAGATCTCTCACTCCTGCCATCTTCCACCACCAACCATCTCACCTTCCACCACCTCCGTTCTCTGAGGCATATATGTGTATTCCTACAAACAAAGCCTGTGTTCCTCAGTTCTACCGCTCAAAGGGGAAAACGTGCCCTCCTCACAATTACACCCTTTGGGAAGAGAGCTGCTCACTCACCCTAAAGTTTTTGGGGTCAATCTTCAGCTGGGTGGCATGTTTCTTGCCAAGTGGGGTCACTATCCCAAGAAAAGCCTCAGAGTTGTCCAGGTGTTGCACCATGTCGTTGATGGCACTGAAAACCTTCTTGCCGTGGCCCTTGACTTGATCTGACTGTTTCATCTCTTCGGCAGAGTCCATGCCTTTGAAGTGTGTGAAGTAGGACTTGGTGTCTGGGTGCTCGGTAAACATCCTGTTGAGGAATGAGAGACATCCTGACTTGTGGACAAGGTAGCAATGCAGACATGGCCACCCATTCCAGGCCTCGTCTCACACATTTATGTCCCTTTTCCCCTTCTCTTTATTAGAACAGACACTTCTGCATTCCTTGTTTCTTCTTTGCCTTTTGCACCTGTGCATGACCCCCTGCATGCACATAGCAGCCAGTCCTCTCTCCCTTGCCTCTCCCCAGGGCATTTCCTTTGCTCATTCCACCTTAAAACCTATAATGAACTTATTCCACTCCTTCTAAAGTTAATATTTTCTCAGTGTTAACTCTGTGTTACTTTCACAGAGAAGTGGGAGCACGTTCACATGGGGTGACTGTGACAGGTTAATATTCCCAAAGATGTTCTGGACAGCAGATATGACCACTGTGATACTGGTGGGTGTTTTCATAGAGAAACTCTACTATTGGTTTTGTTAATTAACTCCTTCCTATAGACCACTTCAAAGCTTTCTTACTGCCTGTGATGGATTGTTGTTTGAGTATGGAGTACTGCTCATTCCATTTATTCAAATTCAATTGTAACACAATTGAAAAGTAAGTAATTCAAAAGTACCACAATTCAGTGTGTTTGAAATTACCTTTGATCAGTTACAGTCATCATGGTCAAACTCTTTCAAAAAAAGCAGTTTACTCCATTGGGTAAAGTGGTTATCCACCTGAAATATCCATAGCAAATTCCACGTTGCATTTCACAGAGTCACAAAATGGTTGGGGTTGAAGGAACCTCTGGAGGTCATCTGGGTCAATACCACTGGTCAAGCCAGTTGCCCAGGACCATGGTCAGCTGGCTTTTGAGTATCTCCATGTATGGAGACTCAACAACAACTTTGGGCAATTTGTGCCAGTGCTCAGTTGCACTCAGAAGTAAAAAAATTGTTTCCTGATGTTCAAGGGAACCTCCTGTGTTTCAGTTGGGCCCATTGATTCCAGTCCTGTCTCGTGGCACCACTGAGACAAGCCTGGCTCTGCTCTCTTTGCACTCTCCCTTCAGATTTTTATGTACACATTGACAAGATTCCCTGAGCTTTCTCTTCCCTAGGCTGAACAGTCATAGCTTTCTCTGCCTTTCTTTCTGGGAGAGATACTACAGCTCCCTCATCATCTTCCTGGCCCTTTGTTGGACTCTTTCCATTATGGCCATGTCTCTCTTGTCCTGGGAAGCCCTGAACTTCTCTATAGGCAGGTGTGGGGCTGCAGGACACTAAAGCAAAGCCTTCTAGAGTAAATCACCCCAGGGAGGCAAGCTACTGGATGCTACTAACATTTAATGGCTGCATTTCTGACCCTAACTGTGCTCAGATTGTGTAACCTGCAGAAGGAAAGAGCAGCATGTCAGGCTTTGTGAGGGTAATCCAGGCACAAGGTGTGATATACAAGAAAGCTAGAGGGAGGGGTAAAGGTCTGATAACCAGAAATAGTACTTGAACTGATCACTGCTTATGGAGGTGATGTAAGTCCCAGATGAGAGTGGAATATGTGAAAGGTGAACAAAAGAGAGGGAACAGGGTGAAAACTAAGAGAGGAAAGTCCACAGAAAGGGTATAATACAGTGGAACAGATGGACTAAGGCTCAAGGAGAATCAGAAGTGAAACACTGAATTTAAAAAAAGCATTAGAAAAGTTTAGAGCTAAAGAGAAAGAGGGAAATAAGGCCCATGTTTTGTTCATATTCTCTTTCATATCACACTTTCTTTACCTTACATGGGTGAAGATAATTGTTCTTGTCTCTTCTTCTTTTCCCACCCCCTTACCCCTTTCTTTTTATCTTTCCTTGTGTGGATTGCTCCTCTTCCTAGCAAGGGCTGTATGAAAAACATCAAGATGTGCTCCTAGGCAGTAACTGCATCCTTGCTGTTCCTCCTTCACCCCTCCAGGGCAGCAGCTGGATGGGCTCTTTCCTTACCTGACCAGCACAGCTGTCCCATTGTCCTCAGCATCCACATACATCTTCTCCCAGGCACCACGGGCACTTTGCACCTCTGCTTCAGAGAGCGACATGGTGGAGGAGATGTTGGCAACAGTGGGTGCAGCAGGAGGGAGAAGGACAGGGAGGTCCTGGCAGGGTCTTTCTGCTCCAGTTCTCTCCTCAGGGCTCTCTAAATACTGCCCTGGGGATTTAAGAGATCTTGAAGGGTCTCTTTGTCTCTGTTCCCCTCAGTCACATTTCTGCAGGTTTTAGAGCTACCTAATCACTTTTAATCAGGAAAGAAACCAACCACATGAGGAGGAGGACTAGCTCTGTAGTCGTAGATCAGGTGCCAAAGCAAAGGTCTCACTGTCTGAGGAGAGAAGGGAAAAAAGGCAGTTTTCAGTGGGGGGAAAAAAGATTAATTCTCTTCCCCTCTCACCCCTGCCAAAGCCAGTGCTTGGCTCCTTTTTCCTGAAGGTGAACCTTGCCTGAGCACTAATTTTCCTGGTTTTCTCTCAAGAGTGCTGCTGTGCTGAGGGCACTGTGCTGCCCTGCCATCCCCTCTCCCTGGTATTCTTTGGTCTTTCAGTCAAAGATCCTGCTTCTAGCTCCAGCAACTCTCTCCAGTCCTGCCTTTATGCCACAGTCACTGCTTTCCCCACAGCCCTCTGGGGCTCACCCCACAGCTGCTCCCAGCCTTGGTCCCATGAGGGTGGGAGGCTTCACCAGCCTAAAATGATAGCGTTGTAGGGACGGTAATGGCAGCATGGCACAGCATCCATGACCATAGTGCCCTGCAAAGCCACTTCATTGTAGCACTGGAGGTAAAGGGTGCAGCACAGCCAGGCCAGGAGCACAGGCATTTCACTTTCCTAACCCTCTTGGCTTGCAGTTGGGATCTCTGTCCTATCTCTGAGCCCTGACTGCCTGGAAGAGAGATAAGGAGTGGAAGAAGGGCCAGAGTGGAGCTGCAGACAGCATCTCTGGACTTGTTATAGTCACGGTCACTTGAAACTGGAGGCAAAAAGTTTTCAGAGATTATCCATGCAATGCCTGGGCTTAACCTCTGGCAGGAATGTTCTGGTTAAGTCCAAGGCATGCATGCAGAATAAGGGCTAAGGGGCTTGAGAAACTGTTGCTGGATGCTGAGGGCAGACAAAACCTCATATTGTTTGGGATAGTTTAGAGGAGGGAAGGAACAGGTATGAGGGGAAAATATGCAGCATGTCAAGAAAAACCAGCCTGATACCCCAGGGCAGAAGGAAAGTGCTGGCTGCAAACTCACAGAGACTGACTGGTTTTGGTGGGGTTGTGTCCCACTGCTGCTGAGGGAGGCCTCAAATGACTTCACTGAAATCTGTCCCCTCTTGCCTCTCTCTCCCTTTTCACCGTGCAGCAAAGCAAGAGCAGTCTGATAGAAAGCTGCAAAGCAGTTGTGGGTGCCCCATCCCTGGAAGAGTTCAAGGCCAGGCTAGATGGGGCTTTGAGCTAGTTGGTCTAGTGGAAGGTGTCCCTGCCCATGGCAGAGAGATTGGAACTAGATGATGTTTAAAGTCCCTTCCAATCCAAAACATTCTATGATTCCCTAGTTAGATTTCTCCTCTGCTCTCCCCCATTCTCCTCTGGGACATTGCAGTATGAACATGCTCCATCCCTTGATATATAGTCAAACATCCTGTCACGGGCCAAAAAATACCTATTTTGAGTTGAGAAATTTCTATCCAGTTACTTTATTGCCAAGTAACAAACCAGCCAACCAACACTTGGATGCCTCACTTCTCCCTGTCCTGTTTCCCCACCCCGTGCTGCAGGTTACAACCAGACCTTTTGGTGAGACCATGGTTGGTGCATGGGAGTCCTTTGCTCTTGCTGCTCCTTGTGTCCTACTCAACTGCTCCAGCATGGGCTCTTCCACTGATCCTCATCTCGTTGGATGCTGTACCTGCTCTGAACTTGTCTCTCCCTTTTCAGTGTTCTCTGCCCTTTCTTAAACACGTTTCCATGGAGGCACAGTAATCTTACTTGGTTGGTCCAGTTCTGGGGCGTAGTGTGTCAGTTTTGTCAAGCCAGGTGTCAGCAGCACAGGGCAATCCCTGACCAGGCAAAGCAATGACATCTTCCCTCAAGCACATCACTATGCTCTCTCTGTGACGTGCTCTTCTATTCTTCCATCCTCTAGTGTTACTTTTACTGTTTTGGAAAATTATCTTCTATTTTCCCCTTGCATGATTTGCCAAGTCCTTGTAAAATGAACACAGTAATCCCTCAGAAAGTTTTGACACCTCTAAGAGGGCTATATACATCTTGCTACATCTCAGCAATCTCTACCAACTGAAACAAAAAAGCTCCAGAAACCTATTTATTTTGGCCTGGAAATGGAAAAGCTATGAAAAATGTGCTGTTTAATCATGAAGTCATTGCTGATAGCTCCCCACATGTGGGTAAGAGGATGAATGCTTGGTTTATTTTTTTTCCTCTCCCGTGGTTTGTTTTGTTCATTGTGACAAAGGAAGTGAATCCTCTCAAGCACAATTTATATTGCATGAAGAGACATATTTTCTAACAGGGGTGAAACTCCTCTGGATGTTATCCCTAAAGAAAGGAATCCTGGTGTGCAAGAGCCAATCAACACATTGAGTCAAGACATGATTTTATTACAAATCTGAAGAATAGGGTGCCAGGCCAGGCCAGGCCTTTTCCAACCTTTTGGAAAACAAGCAGAGTCCTTTTTACAAAAAGGTAACCAAAAAAGAATCGTACAGAAACAGGAGATTGATCACTCATGCTTGTGTAACAAAACTTTTAATGCGTGTGTGCTGATCTCAGTGTAGTTCATTATGCTATCATTTCCACATACAAATTCCCCTGGGGATGTGTTCTTTAACATTATAATCATCTAAGGTAACTTGAGATTGTCTTTACATCCTATCACCTGTTGCTAAGTAATTTTTTTATCTTATTTTGTTAAACCTCTGTTGCAGTTTCTGCTTGAATCTGTTCGAACCATTACTTGTCAAGGACATAAAGATTTATAGTATTCTGTTCCTAGGGTCTCTTCATGGTTCCATTGCTCCAGCACCCCACTGTCATGGTTTCAAGGCTAACTTATAGTTACTGTGAGCTTTTTGTGAATCTTTAATTTCCTCCGACATCAAGCAAGCAGGGTGAGCCAGATGGCGCTGGGAAATCTGGAGCAGAAAGCACAGCCATGGTGTTTGGGCTGTGGCAAAGCTCTTCCTCTCTCTATCCCCAGCCAGGGGAGAAGAGGATGTGCATCCGACTTCGCTGCCAGGAAATGGTGTCAGTACTGCAAAGGGGGGGTTGCTTTCTCTCAGTTTCCAAGAAATCACGTGCTTTAGGCAGAAGGCAGCTGGCAAGATCTGGCCACAGAAATGGGTGGCACCTTCTACTCACCCAGCCATTTCAGACCCAGCAGCCATCACACTTCTAGAGCTCATCTATGTCCTGGTTATAGACACTGCAAACCTCGCTGTCTTTTCTTATCCTTGAAACTTGGGGATCTGTGATTCTGTGATTTTTAGCATAAACAACCCACCCTATTTGTTGTTCAACGGGGTTAATCCCCAGCTCAGCAGACACGCCTGTTCCAGAGGATGGCTGCCAGGGGCTCAGCAGCTCTAACTCTTATTTTCCCAACACCCATGGTAGTGTCAGGCTGAGGGTAGAGCCCCCCATATTGCCAGGTTTCAGGAATGCTTAGCTCGAGACTCTGACACTCAGTGCTGCTTTCACAGAAAGGCCAAACACCTGCATTTGCTCATGCTCAGTGTCTGAGGTTATCAACATAATCAGCTCATCAAAACAAGCAAAACTAGGAGCTGCAGTCACGACTGTCAGTGTCAATGTCTGAATCCCAAATCCCACCCAGCACATGAGTGGGAAAGGCTTTCCCCACTGCCACTTTCCCAGACCATACTTCTCTTCCCATTCCAGGGCATTGGTGAGCTCGGGTGGAGTTGTGTTGGGCTTTCCACTGGCTCACTGAAAATACCAAATGCAAAGGGTAAGAAAAAAGCAGGGCTACTCAGCTTCTTGGGACCATAGCCCTTATGCAGTGTACAGAGTGGTACCACCCAACACGGTAGAAATGCACACAGGTGTCTGTTGTGAATATTTTTATTGCATGCATAATATTTTAAATGTGAAAGCAAAGGTAGTAATTTCAAAGTTGTTCCACTTCTTTATATCATAGGGCATAGCATATGTCCAGGTTAGTGCTGAATGCTGCTCTCATGATTAACAACATTGAGTACATGGCCAGCAGTGACTCTAACGTGATCATTCAACTAATAAGGATGACAGTGCTGAGTTTTCTTACACTGTATCCAGCTAACCAAGAATTTGCATTGGTGGAGGCTGGTGTTCAGCAGAGAAACTTTACATCCTTAGTAAAGGGGAAGAAAGCCAACTCCACAAACCCCAGCCCACCTCTCACCCCCTGAACCATCAGTGTGCTATGAGCATCATTCTGGACCCAAACCACACACCAACATAAGGGTTGCTATGAAGAAAGTAAACTCCACCTCAGCCAGACCCAGCACACTACATCCTTTTTGTGGACAAATGAAGGCCCATGAGGCCTTCACAGTGCTGGACTTTTGCACCGGTGCTGCAGGCTGGAGGAAAGAAATCAGCTTTTAGAGATATAGAAAATACCATGCCCAAATCAGAGATGCAGAGTACCCAGAGCTAGACAGAGGCATCAGGCAGCAGCATATGCACTATTCATATCTGTCATGTTACAATCTGCCTTTCGTATCTGCCCAATTAATGAGATCGAACCACCCAATCATTTAATGGAAACAACACTCCCACAGGTTTTTGACACTAGCCCCTAGATTGGTTCACTCAGCTCCCTTGTCTGGGACACTGGAGCTTTAATTACATAGGATTTATATAAATTATATTCTGAAGAAAACAGAAATCCACTGAATGTCACCCCTAGAAGAATTAAACCTGGACTCCAGACAAAGTGTCTTGATGTCAGAGAAAGAGAAGATGTAGCTGCAAGAAGATACCAGGCTAAAATAAACAGCTACGGGCTGCTTTATGTGGAAGTTAGACACCAGTCCAGAGGCTTTGCATCAAACACAGGTAGGTCACAGATGGTTGTATTGGTGGTATGGACTATTGTGTTCAGACATGCAAGCTAAAAGGGCATGAGATAAAGCAGCAGAAAAACCTGCTGTCAGATACAAAAGAAAATGAGGTGTTGGACTGAAAGGGTGGTTGGTGAGGAATAGAAGGAACCAGAGAATCAGACTAGTAGTTTTTCTGTGTAAATAGAAAGTTGCATGATGGACTTACTGGTCCAATTGTCTCCTCTACTGTAGAAGTCATAGAATTTTAGAATCATAATGGTTGGAAAAGGCATCTAAGATCTGTTCAATATGGTGAGGAATTATAAGATATAAAATCCATTATAACTGTCCGACTTTCTTGGGAAGTAACATCGGTACATGTGGCTTTGAATTCAGTGAGCCCAAATTTAACCTCCACCTTCAGCTTGCGATGTTTCCCCAGCCCTGTGTCTGGTGATGGCACTACACAGAAGCCAAGCTTTTCCATCCCTTCCTCATCTACATACTGAGCATTCTGGTTTTTTGTACAATAGAAAGCAAAGGTTACCTCTGTTTGATCTGGTTCTGTTGGACAGAAATCATAGTGGGCAGCTTCATCTATATTCACTGACTCCCCAATTTCCACCAGTTTCTGGAAAAGATCTATGCAATAAACAAAGTCACCAGTTTTTGAGACCCTCCGTTTACAGGCATCATGGATAGCATCATCAAATTTCTCAGCTATTCCTAAGCCATATGTCCTACAGCTGATTCTTGAAGTAATGATGTATGGATTAACTCCAAATAAAACAGCCCCTTTTGCAATGGCTGCCTGGGCCTCCATGGGACAAAGGATGTGATACTTGCTGCTAAAGGCCTGCCTGACTTCATCTCGCAGGATGATGCTGGATGCAAAGCCTCCTACAAGTAAAATGTACTGGACTTTGCCCAGCTCAGGTTTGCAAAGAATTTCCCTCAAAGCACAAATGATATTGTTGATACTGTACTCAAACAAGCTCTTCATTTTCTCATATGTAATCATGATTGTCCCATCACACCACACAGCTCCTGCTGCTTTTTCAAAGAACTGGGCGATGTCCTTCTTGGACACTGCCATTCTGGTCAGGTTGTAGTAGCAGCGTATATAGACTGCCTCCCTGCTGGCAGAGCATTTCTGTAGGCTGAAATTGTACATCATATTTTGTAATTCGGTAGGGTGCTTCTTCACATATTCATCCCATACGCCATCAGTGAATATTTCCTTGAGGAAATTGGTGAAGTTTTCATCCACTCTGTTGCCTCCCCATCCACCTCCAGTTGCCTTGTGTAGCTCCTTTACGTTATGGTTTTCTTGGATCTCATGTACTGTGATGTCTACTGTGCCACCTACACACACAAACACACACACACAGAGACTCAAATTAATTGTGCTGTTTGCTTTAAAGTACATGAGTTTCCACAGAATTTAATCTTATCTTCTGGATTTCCCATTCACAGATGTGCTTTTCTGCTGCTTTCTTTCCTCATCTTCACTCTTCTGCTGTGGTCCCACAACCTTGGTCAGGGAGTGAGGAAACTGTACTTTTCAGGGTCGGCTAGAGATGCAGAGAAGTCCTAGCCAAAATAATGATAACCTGTTCCTGTAACAATAGGCACGTGCTGTTTTTCCCTTCTTTCTGCCTTTTTTCTCTCCTTCTAAGATAGTTTACTAATAGGCTGGGCTGGCCAGCCAACTAGGTACAATGTATTGATTAGTTGACCAATCCGGTCCAGTTGGATCGGAATAGAGTATAAAAGTAGAGAACTTCTGTAATAAAGTAGATTCTTCCTGAACATCAGCCTTGGAGTCCGTGTCGTTCTCTCACCGTCATAGCGACATTCTGCTATTGCCTGTACTTCTCTAGCTTTCATAAATTTTTGTACTTTTGTTTAAAAGCCTGGTCTCACAAGGCTCCTACAGTTATTTCTGATAAGAGCTGGATGCTCTGACTTGCTCACTGAACAAACCAATCTCCTGTCTGATCACAAACCAAGCCTGGCTTCCTCACATAGGTGGTTGACTCCTGAGCAGTGGTGAGAAGATTCTCAGGAGCTTGTGGTCTTCTTGATGCCTTTTCAGTATTTGTTCACAACCACCGGACTGCTCTTGGCAGAAAATTCATATCACACCAAAAAACTCAGGAGTCTAGAGAAATTACTGAGAAGTGTTTCATCAAATATTCTTAATGATTTACTCTCCAGTGCCTGCTAGCTCTTCTCTTTGGTGACTTCACTGGGCACTAACTACAGTTGCTTCTGGGGAGGAGGCTGTGAGCTCAGGCTACACAAGAGCACGTGGTGCGTGCTGGTGGCTGATGCTGGGACACCGTGCCGGCTGATCCGGTGCGAGGGCAGGGCCTCGTGTTGTGAGTGTCTGGCCTGAAGAGCACTGCAGTGTGAGACACAATCCTCTCTTTTCCTACCATTTTTCTGCCTGCTAACAGGATCTCATTAGGTGAGAAATAAACATTAAAAAAAACATGACAAGCACAGCAGTGGAGTCCAAGCTCTGGGACCTTTGGCCAGATTGTGAAACAGCCATGCACCATGCCCAGCGAAGATGTTAAACAGAGAAAATTTTACCTCCACAGTCAACGACAACATACTGGATTCCAGGGGAGTCTTCGAACTTCTTCATGTCACTGCTGTCTGTCATAAACCCTTCATGTGGAAGCTGCTTGCACCACAGTGATGCAGCTTCTGGCTCCAAGGCAATGATCAGGTTCCTAGAGAGCATGTCAGAGATAATTCCTGCCTAAAATCACAAAAGAGAGGAGTCAGTTCAAGGAAAGGGGGTGAGATTACTCCTGCATGAACACCACCTGCTAGGGAGATTGTTCTCACCCCAACAACTCATGCAGGGGTGGTGGTTCTTGCACCGCTGATCTCTGTGGGTTTCATTTCTACATGGCGGTGGGGGGAGAGGGCAGAGCTGTTGCTACTGCCATTTGGGGACATCCTCTCCCTCACTACCCTCAATGTGGAAGATTTCTCTGCCCAATGGACTGAAATTTGAAATGCGTGTTGTTTACATATTGAGGAGTTCCTTTACCTCAGTGGGCAAAGAAACCTCCAAAGGTAATTTGAGGAAATGGGGTAACCCCTGCTTTTACCTCTTTTGCTGCCAGACGCATGAACTGCTTGGCAGCAGCGCTCCATATGGCTGGGACAGTAATGACCCACGTGATCTCCTCCTGGTCGTAGACAGTTTGGAAAGAGGCCTCCTTAATGGTGTTCAAAGCATGTTCCTTCAGGTAGCGCAGGCTTTCAGAAAAGACTGTCAAAGCAGGAAGCAACTTTCCATTGATGGCTTTCAGCTCCATGCCAGCTGTGACATTCTACCAAAAAAAAAGGCCCAGGGTCACATGGTGCAGTATCTGTACGAGACCCGTCCCCTTCACACCAAGCACTGCACAACATAAGGCAATCAGACACCTCTGTCTCCAAACCTGAGTAAACTCCCAGCCCTAGCTTCACTTCTGTGGCTAACTGAGTCTAAGTGGCACAGGTCAGCTACCAAACTGCTTACCCAGCCCACCTGTGATTCAGTAGGCAAAATATCAATGTGGTTGCTAATTTATCTGTTTCTCCTAGGCCAAATTTTGTAAAGACCCTGTAATGCCTATAGATTCCTGAAGAGGGAGTGATTCTGTAATGAAATTTTTCTTCACCATTTGCTCCTCAGATGCAGAGAAATAGTTCTGAACTAAAACCTCTCTCCAGCCCCTATTGAAAGTGAATGAGAACCAACCAATCCAGAGGTGATATTGTGACAGACCACACCATTCCCAATTGTCCTGGGGAGGAAAATCTTCAAAGAGGCCTCCCATCCACCAGAGAGAGGACCTGAGGCTTTTCCTGGGACTGGCCTTGTGCTCTGGTTTATTCTATGCTTGAGAGGCCCTCTGGGACCCTGGAGCACAGACAGGAAGGCCCAAAGGTAGCCTGGTGTTTGGCTGAACAAGCAAACACAGATAAAGCTGTGAACTATTCCAAACCAGCACAGAGCCTTCAGAGAGGAATTTGATAAAAGCACTGCAGGCTTCAAGGACAGCTGGACACCCTTACATTAGCTTCAGCACAACATTTCAAGGCAGGGAGAGACAAGCTAGGGAGGCTGTATAACATGGGATGAGATCTTAGGTAATCCCAAGACTGCGCATCTCCTTTGAATTACAGGAAAATTCACTTGATTCCTGTTTCTTGTTGAGGACTAAGGTAGGAAGTCCCAGAGGGAGACCAGTTTCTCCGTCAAGCTCAGGAACAGGGCAGGTTTTTATTAGGAACAGGTATTTGCCTTCACCTAAGTATGCAGTCAGGTTTTATTGTCTTTAGACAAATAAAAAACATCATAAAGGAAGGGCCTGGGAAGCTTTCAGCAATTTAAAAAAAAAAATTCTTCTTTTGTTCATTAAAATACTCTCTGACTTATGTCCATTTATTCTCATCAACCAGACTTACTCAGCTCTCTTCACAGATTCTCTAACCCCCACCCCTCAAACAAATGAATAGGCCCGACCCCCATTAGCAGTAACTCTTCCACCTACCGTGTTGTACAGCTGCATCTTGAAGTTCTGGAAGAAGTACCAGCTGTCAGCTTGGCTGGAGGGCAGGCCCTTGTACTTCATCACAGCATCGTAGCCAAAATATTTGAACTCCTGCTTCTGGTTGAACAAGATGCTCGTAGGTGTCTTTGGGGTCTTTAACCCGTGCTCTGCTCCCCAGTAAACCTGGCGGATTTGGTCTGTACCTGAAGCCAGACAAAAACAGTACCCACTGTAGGATGTGCCAAAATCTATAGCAACGACGAAGAGTGACTGGCTGGCCATGGCCACTTCAGTGCAGAGGTGTGCAGCTCTGGCAGCAGACAGGGGTGAACAGATGGGACTGCACTGAAACTGAAACTGAAAGGATGTATTGCAGAGGGAAGGGCAATCTCCCCTGATTTTATTGGCTAGAGAGAGATGTGACTAGACATACTGCAAATTGTACCATTTCCCATAAAGACACTGGGCTTCCTGCTGCTTTTTGTAACAGCAAAGTGCCTTTGTTAGGGAACTGTCTTATCAGTAGCTTTCTGCACTCCCAGCAGCATTGACAGTCCTCGGTGCTGCCCACACATTTCAACAAACATTTTCTGCTGCTGCATGGATACACCAAATGCTTCCGGCTCCAGCAAAGGAAAAATGTGGGTTATGGCCAGCCTTTTTGGCTACAAAAAACCAGAAGTATCAGATACTCCTGATACTTCTGGCTCCAGCAGAGAAGTGAGGTGTACATCCAACATTTCTGGCTCCAGAGGATTAGAATCATGGCATACATGCGATGTTTTTGGCAGTAGAAGAACAGAGGTTTTGGAAAGCCAGTGTGAGGACACTGATCCTAGAAAGACAACTGCAGAAGGCATCAGGTAGGTTACACAAGGCCTGTCTCTGGATAATCTTATTTAATCTTCCTAGGTCTGAATATTTCTACAGTTTCTTGGGGGGTTGCATGAGTACTGAATTGCAAACATTTTCTGACTGTGAAATATTCAGTAAGAGCTCTGTTTTCTACTTCCTTACTTTTCTAGCCACCACAGAGATGGTTACTGTCCCCAAATTCAGCCCAAGTTCAACTCCAAAGTGGGAGGCAGATCTTAAATTGGTGCAAGAGGAAGAGAAACTAGAAAGATCAATATAAAGGGTGTGACAAGGTCTGGGATTTCATGGCTCTGACTATGATTTTTTGACTCATCAACTGACTCATCAATTCTGCACGGAAAGGTGGACTGAAATGTAAATTTTTTTACTGGACTGTTGAGCTTAAAGAAAAAGACTGTGGCTTCAGTGGAAGACTGAAAGTGAACTGACTTAACTGGAAAGGAATCAATCCAAGTAATCAAAACCAAAACGTGCTTCAGTGGGAGGGAGTGATGCTGAGAGGGGCAGCAAAGTCCCTTGCAGCAGCTTTGCAGCCTTCTATTGGCATAAACCAAAGGTAAAGCCTCATGCTGAGGCTTTCTCTGAGATCTGGTTGCAGGGATGAGCTTGCTCTCTGTTCCACCTGGATCCAAGCTGCAGGAGCACCTTAATCTGGGACTGCCTCTCTAATAATAGTTGATATTTGGGATCCTCATGAGGAAACACGACACAGAGCAGTTGTACAAACGAAAAATTACCTTGAGAACACAGAGCTTTGTGATCCTCTATTAAAAAAACCCCACACTTGTACATTGCAAAGTTGGTTTTAGCAGAACAGTCACCTGCATTTGCTGTTCCCCATTCTCTGCAGATCTGGGTTGAGTTTGTTTTTCAGGGGCTGTCCTTGTATCTTGCCCGCTTTATCCAGACCTAATGATTAGTCAAACCCTCCTGGTTTTGGCATACCCTGGCCTATGGAGTCCTCTGAGCTGTATCAGGCATTGTCTGGGAGAGTGCTAACTCACTTGCGTCGAATCTGCACCCCTGTGTGCCCTTCGTCCCGTCTCTGATTCCTTTGCTGGCATGGATGTAGCCATGAAGCCTCTGCTCACAGGACTGGCAACTATAAAGTCCTTTTTTCGAGGATGTGTTCTTACCCCACTTCATTATAAGAATTCCCTTTTCTTTTTTTCTTTTTTTTTCTTTTCCTTTTTTTTTCTTTTTTCCTCAGGCTTACATCTGGCACCTCACAGCAGCCATCAGCCTATGGAGACCAGACTTCTAACATGAAGGAAATGTTTGAAATGATGAAAGAGATGGACAACAAAAAAACAAAGGAAATGTTTGAAATGATAAAAGAGCTAGACAATAAAAAAACAAAGGAAATGTTAGACATGATAGAAGAGCTAGACAATAAAAAAACAAAGGAAATGTTCGAAATGAGGAAAGAGATGGATAACAAAAACACAAAGGAAATGTTCGAAATGATGAAACAGGTGGACAACAAAAACAGAAAGGAAATGTTCGAAATGATGAAACAGGTGGACAACAAAATAATGTGAGAGTCCAGTGAGCAGGAGTGACACTGTTTAGTGTGGCCTCTGACAATGAACTGTAACTGGTGCACACTAGGGTGGGTGGGACAGAAAATTACAATTCAGCCAGGCACGGGGAGGGCTCTGCATTAGCAACAAATTTTGCCCAGGCTATACTGGAAAGCCGGAGCCAATTTACAAAAGCTGTTGGATTTGCACCATGTAACATGCAGATCTTACACTTTGGGTATTTTATTTGTACTGTTGGTATTGACTCAGAGAATCACAAACCACCCATCTGGCAAAGAACTGCCTTGACAAGTTTTGGTCTCTAAATTTCTTTTCCCTATGGGCTGATTAGAAATTGGAAGGAAGAAGTTTAACTTGTGCATTTTTTAAGACTTTATTGCATACTTGCCCACTGATTGCAATGTGGTTTATTGTTTCTTTCTTCCCTTTATGGATGGATGGACAATGAGAACAGAACTTTGTCTGACACTGTTCATACTCTACTTCACCTTCTGGATAGTCACAACAGGTAATGTGATTCTTTACATTAACAATCAGTGTAAGAAGGGAAAATCATTATGATCCTCACAACCACACCTCCCATTTCTTCTGATGTAAATAGCTTCCCATTTGATTTGAGCATAAATTCTGGGTGGGAGCTTTTAGGGGACATGTTCAGCTCCCCTGGAGTTCTCCTGGATGTTCTCGCACTTTCTCACCTCAGAGTTTTTTCCTTGAATTCAGATTATTCAATAGGAGCATGTCCTCTGTTGTGCCAGTGTCCAACTACAAATAAAAAGATCTCCCAAATCTGTTTCAGGGCACTTCCTGAAAGGGTAATCCAAATACTGCATAAGGAGAAAGAGGAAAATGAGATGCTGAAAGAGAAGACCAAAAAGCTAGAGGCAAGGTAAGGTATTTATTCATATTTCAGACACAGTGTGTGTTTCTACACTGAAAAGCCACATACTTCTGGCTTCCTCCAGTCCATGGGGACTCTATTTCTGACTAGACAGCCCAGACACCTTCTCTCCAGACTTTCAACCTGCCAGCATCTCTTTGTAACTGACTTCTGGAAGATGGCTTGGGTTGTTCTGCAAAGGGAAGGAGACATTCTTCCAGTTAAATAACCAGTTAAATAAAGAGTAAAAGAAACCAGTCTACAGTGACATCGTCAAGATGCCACTCTGATCAGCTTCTACTGTGATCGTGCAAAACTGAGCTGAGAAAGCACTATTTTCTACAAAAAAGCTGCTTGCCAGCTATATAATATAAATGAGAAGTGCATTGTAGAAAACATGGGATTCATTAAACAGTTTCATGAGGAAAATACTTACGTTTGCTCATTATTTCATCTTGACTTAGCTATGTTTTTTAATATCCTCCTTGACCTAGAATCCAAGAGCTGTTGGCTAAAGCGATGGCCATGCACCAACACTCTGAGGACATCAATGACCCTTCACGTTTGTCTGCTGTGCTGGAGAGATACGAGATGCTCCGGCTGCAGGAATGGGAGAAAGTCAGGAGCTGCACGCCTTGCCATTGGACATACGAGGAAGGCAGTCACGCCATTAGGGTTTGTTCAAGTCCATTTTCTTCCTCTGATTCCTATCAGATCAATATGGTGTAGCCATATAGCAGCCTTTGAGTATTTGTATTTCTGTACCAGACAGGGCTGGGGCCTAAGTTTGGGTCTGTGATTTTCCAGCCCAGCAGAGCCTGTGGAATGCTGTAGAGATCAAACTGACAGTGACCTTCTTCCTCCCGCCTTTCAGAAGGGCACACTCAAATACTAGTCCCATCTCTCACACATGTTAAGCACAAGTGGGAAAACAATCCACTTTACTTATGTTAGTGCTTGAACTGATAGCTGGTAGACCTCATTTTGATGTCTGACTCACTGCTGTGATGCTGGAGAGATCTAAAGGAAAATACCAAAGTGGTATTACCTTAAAGGACAAGACTGAGATGAGGCCATTATTAGCATTGACTGTGATGATAAAGCCCCACAGATGCTGAATATTGGGCTCCAATATGCTAGCAGCTTGATGAAACATTTTGTTTCACAGCTATTGAAGACATATTTCAATCAACTAGCAGCCCTACAATTTACTCTAATGTAGATGTTTTCTCAGCTTTGCACACTACACCTGTGGTTTCGTTGTGATTGATGCTGTAATCAGTTTTTGTTTTTCTCTGCAGAAGGTGTTTGATGCCTGTGAGAAAGATATACAACAGAGAATAGATGACATACTTAAAGTTCTTGACATTCCATCTTTGAATAATGCTGTGACCAAGGTATTTTATGTTTCTGTGTAAAAGGGCCATCGGCATCTGCCATTCATTTAGAAGTTTGTTTCTGCTAAGGACACTGCTCAAAATCTGTCAGCAATGACACTGGGGATAACTTCTGAGCTGAGAGGGCTGGGGATGTAGAAAGCCAAGCTCTAGCAACCCTAGGCATGAGAGCAGCACTGGATAAAAACAAGGTCATTCTCTCTAAGAGTTAAGCTATTCCGTGGAGAAGCGGGGAGCTGGACTTGAGGATCCTTGTGAGAGCCTTCCAAAATTAAATGATTCTGTGTCCCATGATACACAGCCATACACTGCATATCTGAATTGTCCAGCTGGATGAGGCACATATATGAATGCAGAAAGCATTTTCCAGCCCTATGTTGCTTTTATGGGACCTTCCTCCAAAGCCTGAAATGAGTGACTTCCCCATTACTTATTGACCCAATACGAGAAACAAAAATTCCCAGTGTTTGCCTTACCACATGGTAACAGTCTGCTTTGTGCTATGATTTTTCTGTAGGTGACAATGCAAGACATAACGAAGCTGTTCAGGCGACACTATCACCAAAATTCAATGGTTTACGAGAAGATTATTCAAGTGAGTAAAGATACAGCCCAGGAACCGGGGCAATGGTTCAATTGTCTGCGCAGCTTGTTATTTAAAAAACGAGAGGTCTCCCTTCTGCATGAGGTTGTTTTCCATTTGTGGCCAGGCCCTTCCAGCCCATATACTCCCAAAATATTCTCAAGTACATGTAACATTGTAAGGGAAGTACGGCAGGACAGGCAGGGTTGTGCCCCTACCAACAAAGGCACAGCCCTGCTGGACCCAAGCAAGGAGCAAAAAGCAAAGGGCAAGTGGTGGTGATCAGGGTCAGCCACAAACCAGTGACCACTGGGCAAGCTCACAGTGGCCAGCCAGTTCAAGACCAAGCTGCGAAGTTGGTCTGTGGGTCAGGACCAGCAAGGCTGGGCACAGGCATCCCAACACCACAGCTCAGTCAAGCACCCAGCCACCACTCAGCTGCTGGGTCAATTGGTGGCCAGTCTGTGGGTGAAGATAAGGCTTCTCATAACTCCTTTTCACACCACCCTTTCTGCCAGCTTGGCTGTTATTGTAGGAGTTGAATACAAGGTTATATGGTTGTGCTACATCTGAGCTGACCTTGAACACAAGCAGCCAAACCCCTGGGAAGGCAGAGGAAAGCATGCAGAGGCTGTTGATGTGCAGAGAGCCCTGACAGCTGCTATCCACAGGGACAAGTCTCTAGTGGGCTTTTTTTTTTTTTTGTGGAAGATATGACATATATATTATATGATAGACACATAAAACTTCCAAAGAGGAGCTTCCTCCTTCTGCAGCTTGCTGGGCTTTTCCAAGAGCTTGGTCTTACCAAACCCCTTGCAGATCTCTCTGTAAGGAAACAGAGACAGGTGCTGGACACTGGCACAATCCAGAAGTCAGGACATAGTGAATAAAAGAACCTTTAAAGTGACCCTGGGACCCCTGCATGTCCCACTCAAAGAGTACCAGCAGCTTTGACAAGTGAAGTTCTTGAGTGCTTAGTTCCTGTGGAGCAGCTGCACAGAATGAGAGCGGGGAGGCAACATAACAGTATTAGAAATAATATTAGAATAATATTGGAAATAATATTAGAAAGCTGTTCTCATTATTAGAAAGCTGTTCTCATTTGATTTTCAGGAAGCTGCCATTCACATAAGAAATGAAAATGAAGCACAGTTCCTGCTGCAGTGCTGCCAAGTTTATTGTTTGCTGCTTCTTCAGGACCCACCAGTTCAAGCTGAATGGAAGGTGAACAGAAAGTATTTAGAGCACGTGGACAAGAAAGATGTAGTGCACTGGAAAAAAACATCACTTCTGTGGCCCATAATGAAATGTGGGGAAGAAATTATTGTGAAAGGTGTAGTCTGGGATCAAAGGAGAATGACTTGAGAGTTGGGCTTATGACTTGAGAGCCATAAGAAGATGAAACAGATGTTATGCATTATCTGCTTTTCTTTTTCCCATGAACTGCCTACTTTTCAGAGCTAGTAAGTTAGACGTCCCCCACTTGGGACACCTAGGATAAATCATCACTAACAAACCTGTATTAAAAATTGAAGCTATTCCAATTGTCTCCTCACAAAGGCCACCTGCCTGTTAGCACTCCACTGTTGTCTCACGTCTCTACAATTCACCTCTCACAAAGTCTTTCAGCTACACACGTGCCACAGCTCTGGACCAAAGAACTCTAAAAGATGTATTTCATGGCATAGTGGGGATGCAACAGGCAAATGCATGTTTATGTGATCTTGTGTGACACAGTATTCTGGGAGCAACTTGAGAATTACCAAATATAAAAAGACTTTAAATTCTGTGCATGCCTCCTGTTGGAATGCATGAAATGGAAGCCTCTCTGAGTCTCACAGAGAGTGAAAGTAATATAGGGATTGAATTGGAACCTTTAGAGAAACTAAAATATATTAAACCACACAGACATAAAGTAGGAGTGTAAGTTTTAGTTTTAAGTAAGTAAAAATATCTCTTAAGTGCCTTAAGAAATTCTATTAGCTAGTAAAAAATCCTAAAGTCTGGTTTAAAGTTCAGTAGTATTACCTTTCACAAAATTAACTTAGCTCCAGACATAACAAAAACATAGCAGAACATTGCTTACATTTCTAAATAGAACAGATAGAACTATATGCCTAGATTTTGTGTAAAAACTAACACCACCTTCACACATTAGCATTAAGCTCGGATAGGAAGAATGTTTTAGAATGTTTAGTGGTTTTAGCTGATTTAGATCATTTACTAAAAAAATCCCCTTATATTGGGGTACAAAAAGGTGATAATAGCTTCTACTAACTACTGCTACTTCTACTGCTTCTACTCAGAACATCTATACCAGACTCTGTACCAGAAAGCTGGACTCTATACCAGAAAGCTTTTAGCATGAACTTTAATACTCTGAACTCTTCACCTGCAAGACAGATGTATTCATACAATAAACAACTTTACAACAACCAATCTTCCTATCTCTTTGAAGACCCAAGACCCACTTATAACTCAACTTATAAAACCTGCCAAGTTCTTTTCTCCAGTTTTTCTTTCTAGTCCATCAGTTTCCTTGGCTGCACAAACTCCCTGGGATTTTCTCAATGGGCCCCCAGAAAGGAAGGCAAATTTCTCTGCAGCTCTCTGCAAACAAATTGCTCTACTTCTCTCAGGAATTTAGTATTCCCTAAGCATATTTCAGGTCACTGACAATGTGAGCTGGGATCCAGGTGTGTACAAGAAAATCAGCTTTTAGGAAACCGGACTATTCTGAAGAATCTGACTGTAAAAGACCTTTATTGGAAATATATATTATGGAATAGAACAGGTGAAGTAAAATTACATATGTACCATATTTCCTACAACTTTCACAAAAAGAAAGAACTACCATAGTTGGTTTTTCATTCCTTTTAAAATGTTGCAAACTCAGATGAGCAGTGCAATTATATTTCATTTTTCCAGGCCGTAGAATGTAAATGAGAGGGAAGTTGTCCAGCGCATGCAAGTAGAAGTTTCAGCATGACCCTGAGCCAAATGCCATGTGGTTATACAGGTATAATACTACACATATGGAAAGCTGCCATGCTCTGTTACCTGCTTAGAAAATTTTTAGCCTAATTTTTTTTGTAGCTCCCTGAGTCTGTCTGGTCCTATGCTGTGCATCAGTTTTATCTCTGAACCTCATCACTTCTGCATCTCCTCATGTGTGTCCTCTCCTTTGATTTTTCTCTCCTTAACATCATTTTTGCTAGGCTAAAATACTCGTGTTGCAAGGCCTTATATTTCAAAGACTGATTTAAAAGTCTTCAGAAGGCTAAGTGGCCTAGGGTGCAGTAGTCCTGAAACAGTGGACAAACTGTTAAAATCAGAGGATTTTTAACCTCTCACTACAAACCAGGTACTTCCTCCGCTAGCAACAGAGATCCATGGACTGCCACTGTGCAGTGTCTCTGTGCATTAAATTCCCCTATTGCCAGACTCTCACAGCTCCAGGTGCATAGGACAACATCTAGCCCATGATCCAACACAACTTCTTTTTCCAGTTTTTGATGTTTGAGGGTGAGGCAATATTTTAAATCAGATGCTGTACCACATACCATCCCAAGGCTAATATGATGTCCTGATGTCCTTTGCATAATTTCCTATGTAATATTTTAACAGGAAATTGCTGTGAGATGGGGAAATGGTCTTCTCTGTTCTGATTTCCATGTTGTGGGGGTCCCAGCAGATGGAGGAGACACACTTAGGGAATCTGCCTCTGGAAAACAAGGATAGGCCTGAAAGTTTTCCAGCATGCTGGGACAAGGAGCCCTTTGTAGAGACCCCTACACTCAGGGAGATCCCTTTGCTGCTGCTTACAACTTCTCCCCTTCTCCCAGCCACAAGGAGGGAAGCAGAGGCCTGGGCCCTTCCTGGAACAAATATTTGACTTCTCATCCTCAGCTCAGAGAAGGAACCATGAAGAACCCGTGAAAACTGAGCTACAGCTTGTGTCTAACAGGAAGAGCAAAACAATCAGAAACACAGTGTTCGGGTGTGTTCCTGGGTTCATCGGGTTTCCCTCGGGTCCTGGCTGTGTTCTTTGCAGGCTCAGAGGCTTGGAGTCTCTCTGCAGCCCCGCCCTGGTGTCTGATACATTCCAGGGGAGCTGTTGGGTGATTGACCAGGTGCCCAGTTTCTCCCACCCTATCCTTGATGGCCCCCTGTCTGTACTCCTCTCCTTTCCCCACCCCCATTTAAAAGGTGCTGCACAGCACCGAGAACCTCACTTTTGTGGGGACACCGGCCCTGGAAACAGTAAAGCCAGAGTTATCCTCCAAAAGTCCTCCCTTCGTTCCTTGTCACTGCCACGCTTCAGCCAGGGCTGAGAGCCACGGATCCAGAAGAGGTACAGAGAAGTACCCATAAAGCTGGACTGGGGCAATAGCTAACCAGACGAGAAGTGAAATCTCAGGAGCTGCACCCAGAACCCGGCTTTAACCCAGAGGGAGGAAGATCCTGAGGTTTAAACCCTTCCTTTCCCACAACGGCATGACTCATGCCCCTTAATCAGCCTCCCACAGAGACTTCACATGGGAAGGTGGAAGCCTGCAGAGGGAAGGGGGCTTCACTGTAAGAATGTCTGAGCAGGCCTGGAATTCTTTGCCTGGACAGAAGAGGACTCCAGGGATCACAGGTGGAAGAGAGGGTGGGTGGCAGCTACACAGGCACTCTTCAGCTTCAGTTGCACGAACAAGGCTGATGGAAGCAAAACAAACAGGCGGCTGCAGAAGAAGCAGAGAGTGGAGGTAGTGCCTGAAGGAATCGTGGCTGCACAAATAGCACTATGGTGGGTGGGGTGTCTGGAAGTGACCTCCATAGGAGTCCTTGCAGGTTGGAAGCAGGATACTGGTAAGGTGGCTCTCTAGTCTGGAACCACTTTGGTTGCTCTTAAAGTCAAATGGATTTGCTCAAAGAAACGCCTGTTGGTTTTTCAACAGCAAAACAAATATCACACATTACGCACCTCATCGCCTCAGTTTGATCAAGTACCTCAACAGCTGCAGGAAGGCAGCACAAAAAGGGCAGTATTTTGTACCTTCATTTACAGCACTGCAGTCCTGTGCCACCCTGGAGCTGAATCAAGCACCAGTGCACAACCAAGCAGCGACCTGGCATCACCGCTGGCATGACTTTAGGCTCACAAAGGCTTCCTGAGAGGAAATCAGTGCTGTGGGAGCCTGAGCCTGTGTGGCTGTGAGCAGCTGCCTCAGCTGGACAGGTCTCCTCTCCGTTTGTCCCCAGCCCTCCCTGGCAGCTTCTGCACTGTTGAAGTCCAGGAACTTCCCCTTGGATCTCACATGGAATGCACTTGGGCCGCCAGCTCCACAGCAACACGATGGGTGCTGCAGCACACACGGCAAAGCCCTGGGGTTACTGCAGCTCTGGACGCTGCGCTGGGGAGACAGCAGAAAGGGAACAGCGGGAGCGCAAAGGGGTCACGAGTGAACCTCGTGAGAGAGCTGAGGGAGTGAGCAAACTGCATTTGGGAGAAGCTGTGGCTGTGATGGGCCGCAAAAGGGCGTTTTGAGGGAGGCACAACAGCAGTACGGCCCGCAGTGAGACCCAGAGCCGCAGTCGTGCCGGTCATGACAGGGCAGGAGCCTAGGAGCTCCCCGCTGCCCGAGCTGCACAAGGCACCATTCCCCTTTCGCTCTTAACATGATTTTAAACGGTGTAACTGCTCCCTCAGAAGAACAGAAAAGGAATTGCTCTCTGCAGACACATGAGGTATTTATTAGGTAGGGTTGGTGGTTTATTTCTATGACTCCTGAATACTCTTAGGGCACCTCAGCGAACAGAGCAAAAACAGAAAAACACACGTTAAGGAATTTCTGATCTTACACCGGCTGGAATCGCTGCTTGTTACGCGCCCGCCTGAGGCACCGGCGCGGCCACGCCCCCTGGGCTCGCGCAGCCGCGCGGGGCAGCCCGGTCCCAGCAGTTCTGTCCTTGGCACGCGCGCCACGGAGGGTCGGGCAGATCACGGCACCCGGGCATCCCGCGAAGTAAGCGGGGCACCCAGGGGCGACCTGTACCCGCGCAAAAATTCCTCTCACATTTAGAGTGAGGACCCGGGCGTCACCCCGGGTCGTTATTTTCCTTACTCATAAGTTTAAGGCATAACCGGAACCGCCCCGGAGCGCCGTGACACTGCTCCGCACTATCTCTATAGGTCAGGGTGAGAATTGCCCCGTTCCGTCTGACACGGTGTCTAGTTGGCCTACAGTGTCTTCACCACTGCGCTCGGCCTTTGTCCCACTTCGCGCCGCGAAACCGCTGTCGCGGGCCGAACCGGGCCGCGACGTGCCATGCCGTATGCAAATGAGAGGCCCAGGGACCGCGGAGAGTTGTGGGGCACCGCGTCGCAGCGGGCGGAGCCGGGGCGGGGCCCGCCGTACTTCTGGGGGCGGGGCGAGGAGCGGAAGTCGTACGGTGTCATCTCCGGGACTCGCTCGCTGCGTCTCATCGTCGGGGCCGCGACAAGATGGCGGACCTGTCTCTGGACGAGCTCATACGGAAACGCGGTGTGACGGTGAAGGGAAGGTGAGCGGTTGGGACGGCGACTCAGCGCCTGGGGCCAGAGGCCCCCGGCCGTTCTCCGTGCGTCCCCTCGGGTGGCTCCGCTCCGGGGGCTGCGGGCCGCAGCTGTCTCGGCCCGGCCCGGCCCTGCTCCCGCCCTCGCGTTCCCATTGGCTGAGCCGCGGGCCTGAGGGGCCGCGCTGCCATGCGATTGGCGGTGACTGCCGTCACTCAGGGCCGGGGCGGGGGTCGGGCCCCCATCTCGGCCCCTGTGCCTGGCGCTGCCCCAGTGGGGCAGGAACGCTCACCGGCTCATCCCATCTCGGTCTTTTCGGGATTCCTGGCGCTGTCTCTTGTCTCACTGAATCCTCCGACTTGCCCTGTCCCCGCTGCTTCCTGCTTGTCCCCGCCGATTACCCCAGCGCTGCTCCCTGCAACGAGGTGGGCGCCCCTGAACCCCGTGGGTACCCGGGCTGCAAGTGTTACCCGGGCAGTACCCTGAGGTGCCCGGTGGCCCCGCGCTCCCGGGAGCGGCTCGGTGCATTGTGGGAGAGCCGTGGGAGGGCTGCTGGTGCTCGGGGAGCCGTAACCGACTGGGGCCGCTGGGCACCCGCGCGGGCGAGGCTGCCGGGGCTTCGGCCGCGTCGCCGCCCGGGCCTCGGAAGGTGTCGTCCCTCTAGCGTACTTAGTGGTGCTCCGACTGATTGTTTGAAGTGGTTGAGAGGACGTGGAGCATGTTGCAGATCAGAGCTGCAAGGTCAGATTATTTCTTTGCATAGCAGATGTCTCCAGTGTAGGCTGGGCCATTTACTGCCACAGTTGGCAGCTCTTACCTGGATTCTCCTTCGGTAGCTTTTCCTTTTCCCTTTTGCCATAGTCTCTTAATGCTTCTGAAGACCTTGTCCCCCGTCTCTGTTAGCTCAGTGTACTCTTGCTTTGTTAGGTTTTTGTTTTGTTTGGTTTTGGGGTTTTCTTTTTTTTTTTTTTTTTTTAATTTATTGGTCTTCGTTTTTGACTCTGAATGTGTATACACTTACATGTCTTGAGTAATATTCTGAAAGTTACCTACTAACATATACTACCAAAACATTCAAACATATTTAAATCTTAGTCTAGACACAGCCTTGGCTTTGGGCTTTCGTTCATGTTATCCTGCATATTTGGAGGAGTCTTAGGCTGCTTACTGTGTCCCAAGTACCTCCTTTATCCCTTTTCAAATCCCTCCTTAACTCTCATTTCTTTCAGGCATTCTTCCTGCTTTTTTTTTTGCTGAACAGTAATCCCTCTGCAGCACTGTAAGAATTGTTGCGCCCCACACTCCTCTTGCATGTTGTGTTTAGCTCACTTTATAAATTCCTGAGGTAGCAGACTTGGCTTTGTGAAGGCTGGATAAACTGAATAAACTTAAATCATTATATTCATGTTATTCAGTAGTCTAGATGAAATAATAGAAAAATTTTCACCTATAAAATGTACTGATCCATAATGTATTCAATCTGGAGCTTGGAATCCTGGAAAGTGAATTAGATGTTTGAGATCAGCTTTTATTTCAGGTGCTGTGGCACAAATACCTAAGCAGTTAATGCTCTTGTAGGGTAAGCAATTATCTGTGAAAGAGAGTTGCTTTTTAGGGTAAAGACAGCTCTTCAGAAATGGTGTAATCTTCAGTACATATAACATATTTCATTGCATTTTGTCAGTTTTTGTCTTAAACTAATTCTAGTTTAAATGTTGATGGATACATTTCTGGTTTTACTTTAACCTCTCTCATGAACAACTCATCCAGCCCTTTGCAGTGCTCCAGCTGAATGCTTTCAACATGGCTAAATAAATGCTTTTTAAAATTGCAAGGAAAGTCTTGCTCTGTGTCTCTTGCTTCATGGGCACTGTTAGTCTGCTGTACTCTGGGTATATTTTCATAGATGGTCTTAATAATCCTCCTGTTTCTTCTAGCTGGTTTGCTTTGGCTGTATGAGAGAGCAGCCATGGGACTCTTAGGTAATAAAATGAGACTCTGGTCCCAGCTTTCCAGACATCTGGACACAGGAATAAAAGAGACAGAAACAGAGGTTAAGTCTTTCATCTCTTGATTGGTTGGTTGGTTGGGATTTTTTTTAAAGCTCTCTCCATTGAAAATACATGACTGTAAATAATGTGAAGGTTGTGGAGTTAAATCAGGAAATACTGATATAAAGTTGCATGAAGAATTGAAATAGCATCATAATTTGATTTTGTGATACTAACCTTTTGATTGTTACAATAAATTCCAGGTATCTACTTTTAGACTTTATAATACTGGACAACACATTTCTGAAAGCAGAAATGTGGCCTTCTGTGGCCTTCTGTTTTGCCTTTTAAAAAGTCAACAGCAAGAATATTTTTTCTCTCTCTTTCTACATTGTCTTTTTTTTTTTTCCTAATACGAAGAAACCCAATAGGGAAAAAAAAAAAAAAACACTTTAAAAATACTCATCAGAGGAACTCCATTAAAAAAATTAGATAAACTGATTTTGTTCTTAGGGCAGATTTTGAAAAAATGTATCAGACCTATAATAAGAAAGTAGTTCTTGCTTTCACCCTGTATTGTGCTGCTTTTTAGGAATACTTGTCTACAAGTACAAATGCTGTAGTTTTTGTGGGCTGTTGTCTTTCTGTGCTCAGTATTGTGGTAATGATGTGCTTAAAAAGTAAAGGGCATCAAGTGCAGTAGTTCTTTAAGTAGATTAAAGAAGAGGCAGTCATGTTAAAAAGTAATTTGACTAATGACTATTCTTGCTGGAAGCTAATCAACCTTGAAACTGGTGGCTTTGAACTGAATTGTTACTGGTGCTTGTACATACTAAAATTCAAGTTGCTGTGCTCCCACAAATCTTGAGTTTGTTGCCCAGAATTCTCGAAATCATGTGTGGTTCCATGTTTCCTTCATATCAGGATGTATTATTGTATTACAGAAGATACTTTAGCAGACCTATTCAGTCTTAAAGCTAGAAAGTCTGTTCCTCTTTGTCTTCAAAGGTTTCCCCAAAGTACCTGAGTTGTTGAATTTTGTTTAAATGCAAAAACTTAGCACAGCTGAAGTCAGACCTTTTAGTTTGTAAATGTGAGCTTAAGGATGGATTTTGGAAATCAGTTCCTTAGCTGATGATGTAGAAAGTAAAATCCAGCATAAAAGAGCTTAGGAGCTCTACTGTTGTATTTAGACATTCAACTGGAGTGGATTTCTGTGCAGTAATAATGAACTTTTGTTTGCAGCAACACAAATACTTTTATTGACACTGTATTGACATCTTATAATGCCTGAAATTATTTTTTTTTCCCCCAGACTTAACACAAGGCCAGTGTTTGGGGGTGTGAGATCTCGCATTGGGATCCAGCAAAATCTTCTGAATAGATCGTCACCAGCTGTGAGCTTCCAGCAGACATTTGATGCCCGACAGAAGATAGGACTCACTGATGCCCGGCACAAACTGGGGGTTAAAGATGCCCGAGAAAGACTGGTTCAAAAGGACGCTCGGTTCAAAATCAAAGGGAAGGTGCAGGATGCTCGAGAGATGTTGAATTCCCGTAAGCAGCAAAGTGTTGCTGCTGAAAAGGTGACCAAAGTGGTGGATGCCAGAGAGAAGATCAGCTTAAAAAGGAGCACTCCAGCTGCTATCAGCCCAGCTATGGGGACAGTAAATCCAGCCATGAAAATCACCAAAACTATCCAAGTAGGTGAATGAGTCACCTCTGAGCCCCTCAGTTATTCTACAGTAGTTCAGTAGGCATGATGATACATTAGTATGTTCATATGGTTACAGTAGAAGCAACAATGATACTGATTCCAGTATCCCCACAAAGGCTGATCGCAGCCTGTGGGGTAGGATTCTGATCCTTTTGTGTGTCCTTGCAGCTGCATGGGACTTTATGTAGAATCACACCTTTCATTTAAATTTTCATTTTAATTTTGGGCCCAAAAGGACTAAGGCAGAGTTCCTGTCAGCATTAAAGGAGATGTCTTGAATGATTAAGTAGTCTCTTTCCTACCTGAATGCAAACAAAATGATGCAGATTTTTTGTCATTCTTATACTGCCCCTGTTTGCAAGTCTGATGTGGTGGTTTGTCCTGTATAGATAACTGGTTTATCCTAGTGGTGGGATAACAGTTTAGAATATGCAGCTGTGTTTGTATCTAAAAAAATTTAAAATTCAATGAGCCGTTCTACAATTTTCTCTTTTTATGCTTGTCTGGTTTCCAGGGATTTGCCTGATCACATGGAGCATTCTTGCTGAGGCTCAAGATTTATTTCAGTTGTATTATAATCAGTTGGTCACCCTGACCGGCTGCTTTCCTGGGCCAGTTTTCTGATTTCACTTTGCTGTTTGCACAGCAACTTGATTCTTAGCCAGCTTCTCTAAGAAACAACTGTTGTTGAACTGTGTGTGTTAGATACAATGTGTAGAGTCAGAAATTTCCAGGCTGTTGGGATTGTTGTTTGAGTGGTTTTGCTCCTTACCTCTACAAGCACGTAACTGAAGTTCCTAGCCTACCTCTTCCATTTTCAACCTCCCAAAAACCAGCAGTGTGCTTACTCATACCCAGAAATCTGTTGTCATCAGTTTGAAAGCTTAGATGAGTCTGCTTTCTGTTCAGCTGTGGGTTTTGCTGAAGAGCATCAAACACGTTTCTTCTGCAGATTGGCCTGGGAAGTTTCCCACTACTGTGCAGGTTTCCTGCCAGGCTGATGTAAGAGGGAGAAAGGACTCTTGAGGTAGTAAGAAGTGCTAATCGTAGAGCAGTCTCTTCAGCAGTCGTTAATTAGGAGGGTGATTAGTAAGTATTCTTGTTGTCCTTCTAAGCCAAATCACTAGCATCAGCCATGAGGAACTGAATGCTTCCTACAAAGTTTCTAGGAGTTAAAGTAGTTTCCAGAGACTTGGTGCAGTAGCTGTTTGTTCTGACCTGGTGTTTTGTGGGTTTTTTGTTTGACTTGTTTTGACCGATAGTATTTTCTGTTTGTTAGACAACATAGTGCAAGGGAACATATATATTTATACATATGGTGTCATGGTTATTCAGACTGTAGACAGAACCTTGCACATAAGCAATTATCTAATTTTTTTTTTAATATTTGTATTGAGATTCCAAATTGCCCCTGGCCCTCCTATCTTCCTGAACATGGAAGTGGAATCAAACTAGTGTATCTTGATCCAAGGTACAGAACACAGTTCTAAATGTGGTGTCCTGAGGTCTTGTTTATTATAAAGCAAGGAAAAGTCTTTGAAATCAAAAAATGTCAATAGGTCTTCTGCTGTTTCTGTAGAATGGGTATCCTTGTTTCTTTGATTAGCAAATTGAAACATGAGGTACTATGGTATAAGTTGCAATCTACAGAAAATGCAAATCTGAAGATTTTATTGCCTGTGTGGACTATTTTTGTAAGAATATCTATTCTTTAATGGATAGATTCTAACTTTTTCAAAAAACAGAAGGGCATTTTTACAGGTGTTGTTGCACAATTTCAGTTATTGATTAGCACAACTACGTTCCCTACCTCCTTCTGTTGTGGTTTCCCTGCTTCATGGTATAATGGGCTGCAGAAGGGGCAGCTACACTACCCTGTGCATAATTTTATTCCACTACAGCTTATTGCAGCTCTAGTGCTAAGGGACAGTGTATACTTCTCCTTTTGTTTGATGGAGATATATATGCTTAGTTACCTGTAACATGAAAGAAGAGACACTTGCTTTCTGACTTACCCCATTTATGGTTTTGTATTGGCAGAAACGTAGATCTACTCAGTCCTGACAGGACTGAAGTTAACTTCCCTTCCCACTAATCTTGGACTAAACCCTAAGTAATTTGAATCCATTTCTTCATGTGGTCTTAGATTTTAATTTAAGTGAAGCTATCTCATATTCAACATATCACAGGAAATACAGGTGTTACCTAAGAGCATATTGTGGTAATATATTTCAAAGCAGGAAGCTGAGTTTCATTTAAGTGATCTCAGGGTATTCAGCTAAAGCTTTGGTCTTCTGAACTTAACCTGATGGACTGTAATACTTAATGCTTTGGTTCTTTATCTCTAACTGTAGCAGAAGGCTCCAGTTCCTGGACACTCTCATCCAGCAGGAATGAGGATCAATGTGGTGAACAACCATACACATAAACAGGTGTGTACCTGCTCTGTACTTTTTGTTACCTTTGGCGGGGAAGAAAATGTGTCTTTAAACATTGGCAGGTGCAAAGAAAACTCCTAGGTAGGAGAGAAAAGCATTTGAAAGTTCTCAATTAGCTTAGCTTCTGTGTCTTGCATGGTTAAGATAGTTTCATGGTAATTCAGGTTTTCATTTAGTAGAATTTATCTTGATTCCTAGTGTATTATCTGAATTCCCAGTTTTATCTGTGTACTAACAGTATATTTTTCCCTAGAGACTGACCTCTAGCTCTGATGTTTTTGTATAAATTTCTTAGTGACACCACAACAGATCAAATTGTTGGTTGTTTGATTCACCATGCTGCCAGCCTCTTCAGAGAGAGGATGTGATTGTACATGGTCAAATGTGCCTGCAGTGAGGTGGGAGAGGGTATAACCTTCCTATGAAATCCCAGCTGTGGGCCACTGCTGGAATCCTGATAGGGACTGATGGTAACTAGTATTCTGATGTACTTCCAGAGTTCCCATAGCCCTTATCAAGCAGATTGTGAGAAAGACCCTAGAGTATTGTCTTTCTGGGATCAGTTTTAAAGGCCTTTGTCACAGCCCCCAGCCATTCAGCCACCTTATAACCTTGGGTGCTTTCAGAGAAGAATTGGATGGTTTTATTACTTACGTTATTTTGTGTGTATACACAAAGGTATTGCATGAAATACTGGAAAACTGACATTCACAATATCATGTCACGTGATTTTTCTGCCATGATTCTAGTAATTTTAGCTATTTTTGTGTATTACCTTTATGCTGGCCTGCTACCCTCACCTATCCCAGATACTGTTAAGGAACTGTCTTCATTATTCTGACCTCATCACTGTAAACATGGAATTCATTTCATTTTGTCTCAAACTCAAGTCCATTGTCCTGATGCTTAGTGTTTTTTCCCAGTTCTTTTATTTTCTGCACAATTCTCCTCTGTTCTCTATCTATTTTTGGGGCTCTTTTTTTTCCTTCATAGCATTTCTGTGACTGGAACAACTTCCCTGTTTGTAAACCAGAATCTTGCTGACTATGACAACCCACTGATTCTGCAAGCTCTCATTGCTAATCTCTCCATTTTTCTTTACCTTTTTACTGAATTAATGGGAAGCTGTTTGCAGTTGTGATTTCTTATGTTCTGGGCACTGCTATATGTGTCTAAACTTTTTCTTAATGTTATTAAGAGTCAATGAAGAAAATGCTTGTGTAGGAGTTCACCTCAGTATTTTAAGGCAAGGCTATGAGTGTTAAGTTGAACAGGAAAATTAATTATTCATTCAGTAAAGCTCTTGGTGCAGTGTTTTCTAGGGCCAGATGGATATGGTAGGTGCTAACGAAAGCAGGCTATTCAAAAGGAATGTTCTGTTTAGGTGTATTCAGCAGGCATTTGTTTAATAAAAAAAACAACAACGAAAAACCCCAAACAAACAAAAAAACCCCTGCCACACACCCCCAAACTAGTTTAAAAATCACATGCAGAGGCTTCAACTGTAAAAGTAGGAGGGTGCTAAAAAGTAAGACACTGTGGCTTTATTCCAATAATGTAGCTTCAACAGTCCTAGTGAGGTCCAGGAGTAGAGGAATCTCTATGTGATTGCAGTATATCTAGGGAAACAGTTTTACTGTGCTGTTTTTGGAAAGAAAATAGTCCAGTAGTTTTTATACTGATGTTTTGACATGGACTTCTATACCTGAAACTAAAATGCAGTGTAATCGTGTTCATTAGCTGAAGATGGTTGAAGGCAGGAGAAAACTACCTATCTTTGAAATATCTCAATGAAATCTACATGCATATAAACTGTTACCTTCCTCACTTCAGGGTCTATATGACACAGAAGATGATGATGAAAGCGTCTCTCCCCTTCCTAGCAAACAGATGAAAATCACCACCACAAACAGTTTCCTGCACAACTCGGTAAGGGGTTATCTGAACAGTCCCCAGCCGTGCCATGCTCACGTTGCATGGACACAGAGGCTGTGTCTTTACAGGACTTACCTATCAGACAGTTCTTTTAAGGTCTGTAAATTACGTTTTCTCCTCAAATATTTGCTCTTGACCCGACCCTTCCTTTGTGCCAGTGCTCCTACTGTTATTTTTGGAACAGAGTTCTTTCAGGGTAACTGGTTTTATGGGCTCTTAGCAGCCAGAATGTGTGCTTTCTGCCCTGCTGGCAGGTTGCTGCATCCTGACTCTTTTTTTCTTGCTGAGGAAGTGCACTGAACCTGTCTTGTTAGAGTTTGAGTAAACCAGCAAGGGAAGCTTTCTGCTGCTTCTGAAGACTGGGCATCAAAGCAGGAAATCTCTTGCTGTGCAAAAATCTTCGTAGGTATCTTGTCGGGGAGGACTGTTGCTCTGGAGAAGGTGGAATTTCAGTACAGACAAATGTAAGCTCCTGCTTTTGGCATGGGATGGCCCTCTGCAGCTTAAACTGAGAACTGACTGGCTAAGAAGTAGCAGGAGCTTTGTGGGAAGGAGCCTGGGGGTCCTACTTTGTGATCTGCTAAGAATGAGTGAGTTGTGCATCCTTCAAGCAACAAAGGCCAACTTAGATAATTAATCAAGGAAGATTATTATTCCTGTTTGACATTTTGAGAATGCATCTAGAATTCCGTGCCTGTCTTGGGGCTCTGCATTACAAAAAAGACATGACTGGAACCAGCTAACAGAGTGGTCAGAGGACAACACCATATTATGCATGAGGAGAGGGTGAGAGAGCAGTGTCTCAAGGCTGAGAATGCTGTAGTGAGATCTGTCCACTCACTGCTTGGAAAAGGCAGAGTGGACAGGACTGCCTGGAGAGGCAAAACCCAGGTTCTTTTCAGGAGTGACCATGGAGAAGACAAACCGATAAATGTGCTGCAGCAAAAGAAATTCTAGTTGCTGAAATTCTCATGGTATTGATCAGCATCTGGCACAGGGACTGAGAGAGGTTGTGCAGTTGTCATTCTTGAATATTTAGTGCTTAGCTGGATAAGGCCCTTGCCAACCTTACGTGTCTTTGATGTTAACCCTGTTTCAAACATGGGAGTTGGGCACAGGTTTGGGCTAAGTTATTCTCTGGTCTTGGAAAAGCAAATTCATGTGGTTTTACCATCATGCAGGCACTGTAAGTACAGTGATTACCCCAGGAATTTATTTCCTCATGTGGGTATTCAGAATAGAGATTCTGGCTATTTGTAACTCTCAAATAATCTTATGAGGGTTTTTGAGGTTTTTTTTCAGGAGTAAATTTGTTCTTTCCAGTGTTCACAGCAGCTTCCAAGCACAAGTTTTAGTCTGGCTTTAAACTCGGATATTTAACCTACCTTCCATGTCTTTGTGTGCCCTAGCTTGGTGATTCTGAGGAATTACTGCTTTTTGTTCTGTGGCTTCTCAATCTTACTGTTAATGAGCAATCTTTGTGAACTCTTTGTAAAATACTTGAAAGTCTGCGGATGAAAGGAGCTTTTCAAATTCAGATCACATTGTTAAAGTTCATTTATGAGAAGTATGAAATCAAAAAGTTCTTATGAGGGAAGTGCTCTTTCTGGATAAGCACACCTTTTTATGTTTATGCCCAGAAACTTTTGCTGGTTTCTGTTCTCTGAGCCTTTTGAAAGTCTCCAGCACTGTAGTGGTTTTGACACTGGGAAGGACATGCAGTTCTTAATGCATACTAGTAATACTCTGGTGGTGGTGCTTGAAGAAAAGTGATGGCTTTTGTAGGCTGCAGGTCTGAGATACTTTCTTTTTTCTTCCTGTAGACTGGTCTGAGCAGCAATAAATTCTCTCTGTCCAAGACTGTTCCCCTGACTAAAGTGGTCCAGAACGACACATACACAGCTCCACCTGCAGCTCCCCCTCCTATGCGGACAAAGGCCTTGGCAAACATGTCCCGGACCTTAGTGACAAAGGAAGTGCCTCCAAAAGAGCCAGCACCTGTTGAGGTGAGCTCAGGGGAGGGGGAAATGCTTTTTATAGAAGTCTCTGAAACTTGCTGTTCATTAGACATGTAAGCAGCTCATTTCTGCCTGCCTTTCACCATTAGTTCTGGGACATAATCAAGGTTATTCTGATAACTGCCGCCCCAAGAATTTGAAACCTGTCTAAACACCCTTTCCCTGCACATGATCCTGGAGGAATCCATATTATAGGGAGGTGCCAGTTGTTGTTTGGACACTCCTTGGTGGCTTTCATGTCCCTAGGAGTAGTGTTTTAACACTCTTTGATATATTGTATGTCCACTCCAGGTAGCAAGCAGAAAAAAGAGTTCTTCCAAATGTACACATTTTCATGTACACATGAGACTTCCCAGGCAATTTGTAGACAGCCTGCCTGGAATTGCTTTGCCAAACTGCCTGATGTTGGGTACAAGTAACCTGCCAGGGGTTCCTGGGTGTGCTGAGTTAAGCATGCTCTTGAGAGGCTGGAGCTGTATTTTGGGGTTTGCTGGCTTGTGTAGAGTACAACAGAGACAGGCTATTAAAAGTGTGGGCATGACCAGGGTACTGTGTATGCAGATTAAGTTAGTTATTCTTGGGAATAAGAAGTTACTTCAGAGAAAAGTAGCATGGAAAAGGAGCTCCTTTTTGCCATCAGATGAGCTGGGCTTTAGTAAACGTTGATATTTCCCCTTACTAGCTGTAGCTCTCTCCTTTGTGTGTGTGTGTGTACAGACATTCCCAGACATATCCTTAGTGACTTTTTATTGCTTTCTCCGCTGTGCTGTATTGTGTGCCATATTTCTGTGATGCATTTGTTTGTGTTGGCAGCTGGCGTTCAGTCCTTTGGAAGGCACAAAGATGACCGTAAATAATCTGCATCCTCGAGTCACAGAAGAAGATATTGTTGTGAGTGTTGCTTACTGTCAGACTGTGCACGAGTGACACTTCCTTTCCATGTCCTACCTCTTGATAAATCACTTGATCTATGGTGAATGCAGTGAAGAGGGATGTGATGTGGGTTCACCGTCCATGCAAAAACTTTGAGGGTTTGTGATTGTTTGGGGTTTGTTTACACTTTTTTTAAAAAGTGTGTGCTTAAGAACATGGGACAAAATCCCACAGAGTATTTTGGATATCTGACATCACTTGGAAAAGTTCATGACAAATAATTCTTCTGCCCAAACTTATGCCCTGATCCAAATTATCTAGAGGCTTCCATTCTCGCTGGGCTGAGAATGAATCTGGTCTTCCTGTATGAAAAACATTACTGGGTACTGGCCCTGAACTTCCCTGCTTGTGTACTCTCTATTACTAGTGCCAAGTACTTATACCATAACAAACACAGTAAGAAAAGTGTCCAGATCCTATCAGGTATTTAATAAGCAGGGTGGGTGGTGTGATGAAGCAAGTAAGCCCTTCTCATGCAGTGCCTTTGATGTGACCGTGGTCATGCCTGCCTCTCTGCCCTCAGGAGTTATTCTGTGTGTGTGGCGCTCTGAAGCGAGCCCGGCTGGTGCACCCTGGCGTGGCTGAGGTGGTCTTTGTGAAGAAAGAAGATGCTATCACAGCATATAAGAAATACAACAACAGGTGTTTAGATGGTAAGTTTGATGCCAGAGTTGCATGTAGGATAAATAAATCAAGAATTACTTTTCCACCTGAGTGGAAGGTTTAAAAGCATCTTAGATGCTAATATTGCTAGCAAGAGAGAAATACCAGAAAATCAGTTCAAGAGCTAGATAAGATAGTAATTGCTGTGTAACTAGCTGAATATATGCACAGTTTATTTAAATGCAATAAAAAACTCACACACAATTTTGTAGAAAAAGAAGGTTCAGAGCTGGAGGCAGAGTCCTGATGAGTCTCCTGGTCTGACTTTCAGATGAAGTTTCTTGTGTTTCTAATTTGGTACCAAGAGCTGGAAAGTTCTTAGGAAGGCTTTACCTGCTTACAGACCTGCTTACAAAGTACAAGTAAAACTAGTAAAACTATTTGCAATAGTTTCAGGGTGTACTCAGAGACATTTTTGAATTGGACTTGTAAAATAGTTAGTTTCAAATTCTCCATAAACTTTGAATAATGCAATTTTATTTTTTAACCATGTTAGACTGAAATTATTGTTGAACTGTTAATTTTTAGCTGGAAATAAGTGCTTTTTCTTTCTTTAGATGAGTGGCATGTTATGGATGCCAGATGAGGAGCAGACAGCTAAGAATGGGAGATCCTTTTGTGTCCATGCTAAGGGCTTCATATTTCTGTGTAACTTTTTAGTTAGTATGATCCTTCATATGGTACTGAGTGTTCCAGTGGCTCTTCTGTTGCTCTGATTCTGCAACAAAAGATTCATCAGCTGCTCTTTCTCATGTGGAACTCTGTTGCTTGCACTGTTGTGTGATGTTTCAAGGATCTTGCCTTACCCCCTTCTGATAGAATGAATTTTGTATTTTGTTTTTATTTAGGTCAACCAATGAAATGCAATCTTCATATGAATGGGAATGTCATCACTTCAGACCAACCTATATTGCTGTAAGTGTTCTTCAGTGGGGAAGAGGTCCAAACGCTTTTGCAGGTTCTATTTTGAGAATTGTTGTCCCATGAATTTTCTTTCTTTCCCCTTCTGTGTCACAATATGTTGAGTGGAGTGCAATGTAGCTTGACTACGTAGTGCTCTCAGCCCTAAGGCTCAAAAATAATCTTGACATGAGGATGTGAGAAAAGCATATTTTTAAAACCTTTATCTCTGTTATTGGTAAGGGAGAAACACTGGTAACAGTAAATGCAGACAGTGTTAAAATTTATTTATCATAAAGAGAGGTTAAATACTGCCTTTTTTAATTCTTTTTTTAATCCTCCAGCCGACTGAGTGATACCCCTTCAGTGAAGAAGGAAGGGGAACCACGCCGGTCAAGTGCAAGCGCCTCCTCAAATCCCCCAGCTGAAGTGGACCCTGAAACTATCTTGAAGGCACTCTTCAAATCCTCAGGGGTCTCTGCCACTGTGCAGCCCACAGAATTCAAAATTAAACTCTGAGAGGGGGGAGCAAGCAGTGGACTGGAAAACTCATATAAGCTGGGGGATGAGGAAAGTGCAGGAGTGCAGATGTTATTTGCATTTGCCTGTCCTGAAATTTTTTGTTTTCTGTGATCGCTACCTTACTGTACAATAGTGTTTCCTCTTGTGTGTGTACTTTCTGTTTTCATAGTTGGAGTTTTCTCCCATGATTTTTTTGAATAACCTTCCCCTTCTGCCAGTAATGTATTACCAAGCATATACCATGTAACTCCACCCTTTACTCCAAAACCCCCAGTGGCCATTAAAAGTGCACATAGACTTTGAGGGAAGGAGTGGTGATCTCCTTCTGTTTTCTTCTGACTGACCTTTAACTAAAGGGTGCATCCCCTCGATTGTCCACAGGCAAGAGCACCACGTTGTTTCTGAAGTTGCTGTGCTGGGTACAATGGCAGGTTGGGCTCTGTCCAGAAAGGACCTGTGTACATTTGGTGGCATAGCTCTTCCTTCTGGCTGTTGGACACTTTCCTGCTCAGCAGCTGGGACATTGAGAAGAAGCAGGAAAAGCTGAGCTGCCTGTGGTGTGCCAATGGAGACATCAGGCAGAAGGGACATATGCACAAGTGCACCAGCCATTGTGCTATGGGCAGGGCTGTTTCAACTCTGGTAGTGCTGGAGGGTTGTTCTGGCATTTGTACAATGAATAATTTGTTCTGCAGAGTCAGGCTCAGTTGCTCTCCTCTTTCTGGACTGAAAAACTAAGAACCAGTCGTGTTCAGAGCTAGAAGAAACCCAGTTGTTTGACTCCCATTAGATTATATTGCCTCCTCCTGCTGATGCATGGATGTGAGTTTCTATCTTGCCTTCTAACTCAGCCGGTCCCCTATAAAAAGGAAGGACCTGAGACCCTTTTCAGATCTAATACACACAAAGGAAGGACCTGAGACCCTTTTCGGATCCTAATACAGTGTCTTGTGTCTGAGAACTTGTTTCTTTGAGAGATGCTATTTGGGCATTGTTCGGCTGCTGTGCAGTTATGCTGATGGCATACCTGGATTTGGAGGATGATGCCTGCAGTGTGTGGCTTCAGGGAGAGGTTTAGGAGCAGAGGGCAGTTAGCGCTGTGTAAGGGACAGGAGAGAGGAGTGTCAAATCCCGTGCGGGGCGGCGAGGACGTGCGGGTGCGTGTGACAGGCCACTAGGTGGCACTTCCAGTACTTCCCATTGTTTGTACCGCATTGGCGCCTTGGATGTTGAAAAGTCCCAGTAGTTCCACTCGTTTGTGTTTGTTCAAACTGTATTGGAAGAGAGGAAAGCTGAGAGCAACTTCCAGAGTCGGATTGGCATTTGAACTTGATCCTACTAGCTGGGAGACTAACCTAATCCATTCTCTTCAGCTCTGCTGAGTAGCTCCTGTAAGTCCAGATTCCATTTCTTGGACAACCCCATGTTTCTTTTGCTTTCTTGTTCTGTATGAACTCTTTCTTCTATCTAGCTTGAGGAGACCATTCCATAATCTCACTGTATCCCTTTTAGCCGTGGAAATAATAAGGACTCGGCAGGACTTGTTTTTCTGGAGTACTCTATTTGGTTTGAAGGCCAGTGACACCGTGATTGGTGGGGTGCTTCATGTGAACAGCAGGTGTTTGTAGGGGAGGGGACCTAAGACAGCTATTGTTCTCCTTTTTTTAGATTGCCCACCAAATACCTGTGTTTTAATAAAAAAAAAGGGGGGGAGGGAGTGGGAGGAAACATTAGGGGTTGGAGAAGATAATGTATTACCTGTTTCTGAATAAACGTTTGTTATACAGAGAGTGGATTCTAAGCCTTTTTAGATGCTGTGAAGCAACTAAAGATAAGTGATGGTGTTCAATATTGAGTCAATCGTGCTTTCTAGGCAAACATAGAAATTTCAAAATTGATAACGTGATGAAGAGCAAGAGGAGCTTATGGGTGAGAGAACTGTTACTCATCCACCTTTTAGTCTGGATCATAGAAATTAGCAGCTGACTCTTGCTACTAAATTGAAGCCATTTGTGTCCATGTAATTCCAATTCTCTTTTTTACAGGAAAAAAATAGTAGCCTTTGTTACTGACAGCCTGGTCATTTAAAAAGTAATTTTATAGCAAAATCAGCTCTGAGATCAGGGTACCTGTTCTAGATGAAATGGGATACTTTAACAGCCAGACAGAAGGCTGTGTAAATATGAAACATGTATTGGGAGTGCATCTCTTGCCTCTTCTGAAAGAATGGGGAGACTCGAGGATTTTTTAGATTAATAGATTCATGTCCTTTTGAAAAGCCAAATAGCAAGATGCATTTTAACTTAGTATTAAACTCTGCATTATGTTTAGGTTGTCAGAGAGTTTATGATGGCATTGACATACTTCTTTGGAAGAACTACTGCCTGCTCTGTTCCATAGCTCTGTGATCTATGGCAGCATATTCTTATTTTTTACAAATTGGTGAATTAAGTGGTTGTCCAAACACCACTCCATGGCTTGTCTTACAGCAGTGTCTTGGTGTACATTGGTGTTCTGGTCTTGGTCAGCTCTTTAAGGCACCATTGCATGGCTTCTTCTGTTGGGCACTGAAACAAGAGTAACTGTTTATTTCCAGTTCTCATCAGATTATTCCCAGTCCTTTTCAGGTAGTTCACCTTGGCTCTCCAGTTTCTCCTGGACATCCTGCAATTGTCATGCTAATCATGATTTTGAACCTACCACCTTCTGTCTACATTTATCCTCATGCAACATGGTTATATTTTTGTGTTGTTTTGTTGGGTTTTTTTTCCCTTCTGGGCTGGTAGAAATTATGAACTTGCATATTAATTACTAATTGCTTGCACTCTGAAGTAATGTGCGTTAATTTAGACTTTAAATTAAATGGCTGGCCAGGACAGGTGGTAGGCAATTTGTGACGGTGTTTCTTTTATTTGTTTTGGGTTTCTTTCTTTTATTTCAAAAACGTGAGGACTTCTGAAGTGATGCCACAATGTGCAGGTTTGCTATATTTTCATGGCTTTTGCATGTACCTTCTGATAATGTTCATTAACTTGATATTTGGTTGGATCAATTCTCCATATCGTCATATTTTGTCACCTCCTACATTAGTCTTGCTTCAATATTTTTAAAATGGTTCTGTCTTCCATTACAAGTCGTCTGTAAAGGTTTTTTGAGTTTTTTAATTAACAAGAGTCTTTAAAAACAATTGCCTTTGAATGTTTCTACATCTCTTTAAGATTTACTTGCCTCTCTAAGATTAAGGGCAGTGCATGAGTTTTACACTGTTTTTACAAAAACATAAACTCAACCACGGGGCTGCGGTGAGTCCACCCGCCGCCGCCATTATCGGGGCCGTGCCGCGCCCGGGGAACTACAGCTCCCGGCGGCCCCCGCGCTGCCACGCGCAGAGAAGATGGCGGCCGCCACGGGGCGTGCGGCAGACACGGCGCCGGCGGGATACACGGGTGAGGGGCAGCGCGGGGAACGGGGCCGGGGCGGCGGCGTGATACGCGGGTGAGGGGCAGCGCGGGGCACCAGGAGCGGCGGCGGTGGCGGCGGGATACGTGAGTGAGGGGCAGCGCGGGGCACCGGGGGCGGCGGCGGTGGCGGCGGGATACGTGAGTGAAGGGCAGCGCGGGGCACCGGGAGCGGCGGCGGGATACGTGAGTGAGGGGCAGCGCGGTGAACGGGGCCGAGGCGGCAGCGGCGTCTCAGAGCGCTGCGTCCCCCGCAGCTCTGGCGGTGAAGTTCGCGGAGCGGCAGCGCTCACCCCACTGCCTGTTGGTGAAGGAGCACCAGGTGCGGGAAGGGGCCGACACCGCGCACCCGCCTCACCGCACCCTTTTCGTCCTCAACGTGCCCCCGTACTGCGGTTCGGTGAGTGAGGGCGGTGGGGGCCAAGGGAGGGCCTTGGGGCCCCGGGCGCCGGCGTGCCTCGGGGCTGCTGCGGGCGGAGGGCCGGGCTGGGGCCAGGGAGCCGCCCGGAGAGCTCTGCAGGCTGTTCGAGGGAGGCATCGCTCGTGCTTTGCTGTACCGCGTGTTTTCTCTTACTCTCCGTGTTAAGGACTCTCTGTCTAGGCTGTTCTCTCGGTGCGGGTATGTGCAGTCTGTGGACATCTGTGACAAGCCAGGGCCAGGAGAGAAAAAAGATAAACTGACGTCCAAATTCTTTGACCACAAAACTCGAAAGGTAATGCGTGGACGGGGGAGAGGAATACTCATGCTTGAGAGGGAAAAGATGGCAAGGACTGAATGGTTCTTTCAGAACACGGGGCACAGGAAACCATATGGGGCATTGGGTGATGTGATTACTTACTGAAGTTTACACTGTCCTTTTTTTTTTTGCTATCCTACTGCCACTTGTGGTTTGATTTTTATTTTGGTTTTTAAGTTATTTCTACTGCAGTTACCAATTTCTCTTACATATCTGACTCACCTGCATGTTTTTTTTCTTTTAGGGATTTCAAGTAGCATACGTGGTGTTCAGGAAACCAGCAGCTGTCCAGGCAGCCAAGGCTTTGTCACAGGAAGGTCCCTTGCTAATATCAACAGAGAGCCACCCTGTGAAAACTGGCATTAGCAGTATGTCAGCTCTCGCTTTCTGCAGGCTAATGCTGGGGAAGAACTATACTCATTGTTTGCTGAATTCTACCCTGCATGTCCCATTTTGTTCTAGGCTGGGGGATGTTCAGTGTTTTGTGTTATTTTATTATACACAGGGTGGTAATCTTATTGAATCAAGTGTTGAAGTCTGGTCCAGTGACCCTAGGGGAGAGTGGGGACACTTGGAAGGGTCCTTTGTTGTGACATTTTTTCAGTATTGCATAGATTCAGAGATACTGTCTGCATCTTGTTTTCAAAATGGAGACCAGATTCATGCAACAGGTCCCGGATGTCTGTCAAGTTGACAGCACTTCATATATAATATATAATATAATTGCTTGACAGGAGCACAGCCCTGAATGTTGTGCCCCTTAGGCTTAAGGCTAGCCCACTTCTTCCTGGGCAAGTTGTAAACTCTTCCCATCGCATAATGATTGTGCTCACTGACAAGTCAGTTTGAGCTGTGGCAGGGAGAAGCTGAACACAAACGGGAAATGTGGGCCCTCCCCCCATGCTAGAGTTCACTCTAGAGCTGCCCAAGAGCACAACACTAGCCTGCTTCTAACAGCACCTGCTGCTGACTTGTGCCCTCTCTGTCTCAGAGTGGATCGCCAGCTATGAGGCCTCCATTGTGGATCCGAAGGAGCTGAAGGCTGAGGTGGATGCCTACATGCAAGACTATGATAAAAAGGTGGCAGAGGTGAGGCCAAGCTAGGGAGGGAACCCAGCTAAGCAGTTTTCTTGGGGCAGAGGGAAAGAAGAGGGATTTCTCAGTGCTCCAGCCATAGTGGAAAGGGCTGAGGGTCTCTCTGTTTGGCAGAGGTTTTTTGCTCCCAGTTGGTGGTGGGCAGTCAGACCCAGGTTTGGTCTGCAACACCTGATCCTTCCCTTAGGGCTTACAGTAAATATCCTCAAAAAAATTGGTTTGTGGCTGACATGCAGTGTTGTGACTGAGAGTTGAATGCCTGCAGCCCTGATCCCATGCCTTCCTTTAAATCTTGTGTGGAAGCAGGAGCTGTAACTTTGCCTGTGTTTAAGGGAGGGCTGCGGGGAGGTATGCGTTAGGCTGGGCATCTGCACTGGGCTGCCTCACCCCCCTGTCCTTACAGGAAGAAGCCAAAGCAGCCAAGGAGGAGGGTGTTCCAGACGAGGAGGGCTGGGTGAAGGTGACCCGGAAGGGCCGGAAACCTGGCCTGCCCCGGACAGAGGCTGCCAACTTGCGTGTGCTAGAGAAGGAGAAACAGAAAAGGGCCCGCAAAGAGCTGCTCAACTTCTATGCCTGGCAGCATCGCGAGACCAAGAGAGAGCGTGAGTGTGCAAGTCTCCTCCCACCCCCGCCTGTGTCTCTTGTTTCTCACTCTGTGGCCCCAAGAGCATCCTTCTGCCTTCAGGAGAGGCTACACCCAGCAGCCAGTAAGCAGTTGGCTGGCTGGGTCTGAATGGCCTCTTGCCACCACCTGTCCTAGCAAGGGCTACTGGAATGTTTTGTGGGAGGGTGTGTAGGTTGTGGTTTTCCAAGAGGTGCTTATTCAGTCTGCACGAAGGCCGCGATTGAAGGGGGAAAGTAGCCAATTCCTCCCCAAGAGGGAGCTGCAGCACCACTGGAGATGAACGGCTGGAGCCTCAGATTGTCGCTCAGCTGAGTTGTAAACGGAACCACTCTGGGAAGTGTGTGTTTGTGGCTGTTGGGCCTGAGCCCCTCCCGTGTGTGGAAGTGAAGCTCCCAGGAGAGGGAGATCTGCTGCTCTCGTGTGACCTGTTCTTTCTCTTTTTCTGTGTTTTAGACATTGCCCAGTTGAGGAAGAAATTTGAAGAGGACAAGCAGAGGATCGCACTGATGCGAGCCCAGCGCAAGTTTCGGCCATACTAGGTTGTGCTGAGCCATTCTTCAGGTGCCTGTGCTGGAGGGGGTAGGAGAGATGCCTACTGACTCAATTTCCCAAAGGATTTTGAGGAATTGAGGCAGCTTTGGGTTGCCTCTGTCCTTGGATCCGAAATGAGAGATACCAGCAGCTGCTGCTGGAGGAGAGTTCCCTTGCACCAGTATCCTCCTGCTCTTCTGTCATTCAGCCTCATGGCACCACTTCTCAGGATGCTCAGGTCAAGGGGCTGAGGCACATCCTGTGACAACCTGTGTCTCCTTGCCACCCAAAACCACACCTCCTAAAGCTTGGTGAGAACTGGGATTGACCTAGCGCAGCCTCTGCAGGGACAGGGAATGGCTGAAGAACTGTAAATAAACTGCTGCTTTACGTTTTCAGAACATGGTAATGCTTCTCTCTCCCCCCGCCCCGCCAGTCTGCTGTGGGAAACAGCATCTTGTGTGTTGGGGTGGTGGTAAAAATCATGCCTTGTAACCCGGTGCTCCTTTGCACATTTTATTGAAGGAATGAGGAAGGAAGTGACTTCAGGAAAAACCTAACTGCAACTTGTTGTCACAAGGAAAGATCAGTGGTTTGGTACAGAGCCGTACCACTTCTCTAGGTGATTCCCTCCCTGGCCAAGTGTTGTGGTGCCCAGTCATCCAGCTGTGCATGGAGCTCTGCAGCCATGTCTAGGCCATGGGAAATTCCTGATACCCAGCACTGTTGCAAGAACAAATGCCACTTTGAGCAGCCTGGTTTGGAAGGAGAAACCAGACTCTCCACGCCCTGTTTCCATTTAACCTGTCCCCCAGTCCACAGAAGGCATGTAAGGAAGACAGCAGGCATATTTAGGTGTGGGCAATGGTTTTGTACTGCTCCAATAACATTTGTGCAGCTTTGGAATAGTGGCAGGTCTGCAGTTGAAGTAACCCACCCAGCCTCAGGCTTGTACACATTTCTTTTACTATCTGCAGCCTCACTAGAGATGTGACCATGACCACTTACGTAGGTGAAAGTGGTGGTAAATTCCAGAAAGCTGAGATAAAATGGATTTACCTTCTCCAAAAAAACCGACTGCAAATACAAATTGCATTACTTGCAGAGATGACAGGCCTGCCTGCTTCAGTGGGCTTTTTGCATCAATTTAACTGGGAGGCAGATCTTTAATATGGCCTACCTAAAGCAGACAGTGTGTAAAAATTGCTGCTTCCCAAGATACATTTTAGCTGCTTGGGTGAACGGCCTGAAAGAGAAAGGAGGTCTGCTCTTCTATAGAGTCAAGAAGACAGACTTAACATTAGAACATTAATCTTTATTTAGGACAGAAATAGTCTCTGCCAACTTTTCCATAATTTGTAGTTCTCCCAGCTGCTTCAGCTAGAGGATTAGGGATTCTCTAGCATTCAATAAAATGGCCTTCTCTGCACAGGTGAGCTCTTATTTAAGCTGATTCTTAAACAGTAGCTCTCACAATGGAACAGAGACACTGAGGCCTTCTGAGCTCAGGCATCTATGGAAGTAAGCAGAGAAGCAGAACACTTTCCTTGTTTTTCAGCAGGTTAAATCCTGGGAGCAGCCTGTTCGCACCATCCTCAGGGAGGAGGCAAGATGAGCCACCTCTATTGCAGTGCCAAAGCTGGTGGTGCTGGTGCTGTCCAGAGGATGCCTCTGCCTGTGTTCTGCTCCATTTCAGGGTGCAAGTTTGGAGTAAGCCAAGAGGAAGGCCACTTTGGGCCTCTATCCCTGTACTCACAGAGCTGGAAGTAGAGCAAGGATTCCTTCTCCCTTTGGCAAATGAGATACTTTACCCAGCTCTCCTTCAGAGAACCCCTGGCAGAGCTGCTTGCACCCTGCAGTGAGTTAAGCATAGGAAAGATTATCGTGATCTAATGTTGAATGTGAGGTAGGAATGGTGACAGTTCTGGAGCTTGCTTGTTAGCTCCCAATTCTCCTGGACTGCTGCAGCTGTGAGGGCTTCCTAGAGTCTGGCCCTAGTGTTCTGTGCTGTCAGGAAGTTGCTGATGATCCCAGATACCACCTCAGGCTCGTTCAGGTGCACAAAATGACTCCCAGGCACTTCTGCTAGCTGGATGTGCTGGAAGGAAAGGACACAAGATGTGGACCAGGAAAGTGTTCCCTCAAGCACATGCTGCTTGCTGTGTGACACTCGTGAGAAGGGACAGGGCAAGTGAGGCAGGACAGAGATGGAAGGACCAGGGAAGAGCTGGGCTTGGAGGATACTTGGGACTTTGGCAGCAGGGACAAAGTTGATTTCCTCCCCTACCCTATGTGAGGGCTGTGCTGTTCAGGACAAACCACCTAGTGGAGGGTGTCCACCAAGGTCAGCTGCTGTTCCCAGCTTGGTGGCAAACTGAGATGCAAGGATGAAGTTCGCTCTCACCTCTTTGAGGGTAGACTCAAGTGCCTCCTGCAGGGCTTCCGCAAAGTCATTTCCGCTGGGTAGGTTGTGTGGTACCAAGAGTCCATCTTGTGATCTGAAAAACAACAGTGAGGCTCAGTACAGCACCCAGTGTGCCTCCATTTGTCTTTGTGGCAGTCCTGGGCAGAATCCGTGTCCCCAAGACAGTAGGGTGACAGACCCAACTGTTCTTTCCAGGCTGCTCATAAACAGCAGGTGACAGTGTCATACATGGCAGGCAGAGTGTACTGCACAGCTTGGCTAAGCAGCTATTTTCTATCCAACTAAAAGATGTAAAACCTTGGGGGACTCTCTAGCGATATCAGAGTAGAGACTGGCTAAATATTGTCTTCCCAGGGCTGGCTCTGTAACTGGTCTAAGAACATCATTCTCTGTCCCTGCTCTGCCTTCTGCTCTTAACTTCTTCCTTCCTTAGAGTTTCCACTTCTCCCCTCAGTCCCTTCTGCCTTTCTTTGCTGCTTACTTAACCAGGTTGTGCCCTGCTCAGAGAGGGAGGAACCAGGGCAGTTGCCCTGGAGAAGTCAGCATTAGATCTCCTGCAGAGCTAAGATCATGCTGTCTCCTGCTGTGCTGGTGATGGGACAAGGGGACATCCCAGGCTCAATGGCATTTCTGTGGCCCAGAGGACTTGACCTCAGTACAATGTTACATTTCTGGACAAGCAGGAATAACCTGAACCTCTTATGATAATGAAACAGATCAGGGAAGCAAAAACTGCATCTCTTTTCTCAACTGCTAGCACTTCCTCTTGTTTTCTAGACAATCTTTTAACAGCACCCCACCAGCCAAGGTAGCCAGAGCCCTGCACACCTTGCCCTCCAAGGAGATGGGAAAAGGCAGAGGACAACTTGCAGAACAAGCTGTGCAACCAGACAGCTTAACAGCTTGTGGGACTGTGCAAGCCACTGGCCATGCCCCCAGAGCTGCTTGCCCCAGGTGCCACAGGAGAGAGCTTGCAGGAGCTCACTCAGACCAGGGGCTTCAGGAGCAGCTGGAGGAGATGGAGACTGCTGTAGTTTCACCTGTTTGCTCAGGCAAGAGGGTTTGGGGCCTGGAGAAGGGGGCAGGCTGGGTTGCTGACTGGGGTAGAGTCAGGTCAGGAGGATACCAAGTAGGTGCGCTGCTGTGCAGGGTCACGTATTTGCCAGGATGGCCCCTTGCTGTAGTGCCAAGGAATGGAAAGTTGTGAGGTGGGATTGTGAAGCCAAGAGCATGAGGAAGATAGGGCAGGATTAACGTTGCCTCAGTCAGCCTTGCACCAGGGAGTCTCAGCCTGAAAGTAGAGTGCCAGGCTAGGAGGATGTTCCAGTTGCTGTCTGCCCTCTCCAGGAGCCTACCCACCCCAGGGCAGTGGTGGCGAACTGGGAAATACTTCTCACATGTGAAGCTATACTGTTACACCAGCTAGCCAAAAGTCTGGATGACTAGTGTAGCGGAAGGGGTAGTGGAGGACTCCTTCCTAGCCTTCATTCCCTCCACTGAGGAGACAGCAAGGGTTGGTATGGTTTGTGCCTCACTCACACAATGATGAGAACACGGTCCTGGATCTTCTGCAGGAGCTTCACACACTGCTCCACTGTGAAGAACTCTCGATTCTGCTGCAGAGGGGGAAAGTGTCAAAGGTCAGGGAGAGCAGCTGGGAGTAGAGGGTGTCCCCAAGCCCTCCTGCACAAGTGGCTCTGAAGGTAGAAGTAATTGTGGCCCTGAAGCTTCTATGCTGGAACATGACAAGCATCCAGGCTGCTCACAGGAGTAGCTGGCTCTGCAAAGACTCCTTCTGTCCAGCTGTGTTTCAGGGCTGCCAACAACGTTGCCTGCTGGGCTACAGCACATATGGGAATGATCTCGTAGAGAAAAGCTTTTAAAATCCTTTTACTAAAAAGGAGAGAGTACATTACCCTGGCTTCCATATGCTGGCAGTAGCACAGGTAGAGGAGCCCCTAATTGCTCAAAAGTGGCACAAAACTATCAAAATACCAAATGTAAGGACTTTGCTCCCCTCCCCTTCTTATTCAGGTCACCTGACAAAGATGCTGACAGAAAGCATACATCTGTCTGCTGCCTGAACAGTTATAACAGCAGGAAAATGTGGCCAGGAGGCCCTGGGGCAGAGGAACTTCTAAAAAAAACAAATAGTAACGTTTTCCAGTGAGTCTGTAAGCTGGATCAATGATCAAGTGCAGGCTCTTTTAAAGGCAGCATTTAAAGGACATGTGGGAATTGGGGAAGGAGAAAGTAAGTGGCTGGGTGGAGGCAGGGCCTAGCTCAGTGAGCAGGCATCCCCTGTCTGAGTGTTCTGTAAGCGCAGGGCTCCAAAGTAGCAGGGGGCATGTCAGAAGAGCAGTGCTCACCATACGGGCTCTCATGTCTCTGTTATACACCAGCCCTGGAAAGAAAAAACAGAAGGGTTTCATAGGAGCGGGAGTTCTGTTTTAACTCACTTTTGGGGTCTGCCCGAGACTTTCTGAGATAGGAGGAATAGGATTAATTCAAACTTCTCCTTTTCTAAAATTTATTTTCTTAAGCTGTTCAGGATTTGAGCACCAAACCCAGTTGCTGGGAATGGAGAACTCTGCCTCCAGACTTAATTGATCCCATTCAGGCTGTGTAAATCTGTAGCTAGGGCACCCTGTACCCTGTAGAAGACAATGGCTGTTGGCACCAGTCCCTTCCCACACCCAGCGGTGGCCCAGCACCACACAGCCCCTTACCAGCGGGTGTCTCAGTTGCTCCTCGCTGCAGCAGGATTGCCCCGCCCTCTGCCGTCAGATGGCTGTTTGCTTCTAAAAGCCTGAGGGAGACATGGCAGAGAGACTGTAATGCTGGAAAAAGGGAGGAAGTGAAGCAAAAATGGCATGACCAGGTGACAGTGAGCTTTCAGGCTGCTTCAGAAAGGAGCAGGAAGAAGCAGCAGCTTCTGGCAGCAGAAGCAAAAGGTCTTGCTGAGATTCCAGAAAAGGACTTGAAAGGCGAAATGCAAGGATGATTTTCTTTTCTCATTTGTGCAGCAGTAACTCTGTCAAGGTGAGGGCAGGCAGTAAATTAAGAGGATGGTTGGGAACCCACCTCTGCAATGCTGCTTCGGGGCTCCGTGCTTTGGGAGTTTGCTGCTTTGCCTCCAGACTCAGAAGTCCGTCAATCACCCTCCGTTTTGATCTCAGCCATTGCTCAGTGTCCTGAAACACAGAGAGGGAGGGAAGAGGAGTAACCCCTTTCTTCTGAATGATTTTACCCCTTATTGGGGAGTGGAAGAGGGAATTTCACCCTTCAACATCCCTCAGAACTGGTACCAGTTATGGGTATCTTATCAAAAATGCCCATTTCTGGGAGAAAGGGAACATCAATACTGCTGTAATTGACTTACTAACTTTTTATCCTTGCCATCTTTTCTAACCCTTCCTACCTCACTTCTGAGTTGAGGACAACTCTCCAAAGTTTGGTATTTTTTGTCTCTCTGACCTAGGGCTTCTGTCCCACTGCTGCCAGCAAAAGCTCCAGCATCTGGTAGCAATGATGGCAAGTTGGGAATGTAACTTTATGAACTGCCGGAAGAGAAGAAAGTCCACCAGTCTTGTACCCAGGTCACCCAACAAGCTGTTGGCAAAAAGATAACCTCAGCTGGCAGTTGCCTGGACAGAAGTTCCAGTTTCCTTTGTACAAGTGCTTGGCACAGACAAGCAAATTTCAGTGCTAAGGGACTGTAGGATGTGGAGGTCTACCAAGTGTGCCCCAAGGGCCACCCTAAGGACAGACTTCAGTCTGTGCAACACAGAGCAGATCAGTGCCTGCTGAAAGGAAGAGCCCTAGGACTTGTGTGACCTGCCAGGAAGTGGTCACATCAGTGCTTTCTCTGAACAAGTGAGGGAAAGAAAAAAACCATCTATTTTTGTATTTTAAAAAAGGGAAGGACAGATGAGCTCTAACCTCTGGAGCTAGAAGAAAGCCAAGACTTTCCAGCAGGATCAGCTTGTCCACCATCTCAGGATAAAGGAAACAGAACTGAGGAGAGATGAAGCAATAAGAAAATGAAAAGCTGAGCACTGAGTGATGTCTTTATCCTGCTGCATGGGAGAAGGGTCAGAGAAGGGCCTCTCCTCCTCTGAGATCCAGGTGTGTCTCTTCATTCCTTTCCCATTTCTTGTTGCAGCTGCAGAAAGCACAGCCCCATGAAGACATGATGTTTTACTCACCATTGCTGCCACAGCCCCACCTGTAAAGAAGAAAAGGGTGCTCAGTAATGGACAGAAACAGCCTCTGGTAACAGAAGTTCACCTTCCCTAGAGCAGGAGCTCAGAAATAAAAATGTGAATTGTACCATGGGACAAAACCCCAGGACAGAGGAGAGCTCTTCCAGCCCACAACATGCAGGCAGAGACCAGGGCTGCTGACCTGCTGTGTTTCCCATCTTGTGCCATTCCCACCTCCCTCAGGCAGCAAAGGACAAGGAGGAGTCACTGTTTAAAATGCCTTATGTGCAGGTCCTGTTAGCTGTGACCAGAGCAGCCCTGGGAAGCAAACTCCAAATTGTGGGAAAATCAAATCATACTCCAAGCTCAAAGGGATGGATCCTGGAGTCCCGTTCCCCTCAGGTAGCTTTGAAGCCCACCAACTGGGCTGTCTGGATCAGGCAGAAGGCCTGCTGTGAATTCTCCTGCATAGACCATCCCTCTTTCCCAATCACTGTTCAGTCCTGTGAGTGGGGGAAATGCTCACAGTAACAGTTACCTCTGTCTGTACTACAGGGTCTTGAAAACAGGCATTTCAAACACATGCACAGATTTTTGAATCACTCAAGCAGGAACCTCATACTTGGCATAATATAATAAATATTCCAACCCAGCTCCTAGCAGCATGTCTTGGAAGTTAATTATCTACTGATTTATATTAATCTCACAGTTTACAAGGGCTAGAGCCACTTACCCATACTGTGACCCATCAGGGTGAACCGTCTCCACTGCAAGGCTAAATGCCAACAGAGAAAAACAGATAGTGCTACATTAGAAATCAGAGCAGCAACATCTTGCTGCTTTTCCACTGACATGGGCCCTTTCTCCCAGGAGGGCTTTTGCACTGCCACATTTGCTTCTTAATCCAGAAACTAAGCAGCTACCTAGGCCGATTTTGAAGAAAAAGAGCATTTACCACCTCATTTCCATGGTAGTTAAGTCATACAGTTCTCAAGCTCTCTGTATGTCAAACAAACTCCAGCGAAGTCCCATTCGCTGCCAGACATGAGGCTGGCAAGAAGCAGAGGAGCCTGACTGGGTAGCATCTGGTGGAAGAGAGAAACCTTTACAGAGCATCCTGCTGCAGGGCATTCTGCAAGACATGTGAGGACACAGCCAGGTCTGCTGCATTGAGGGAAGTATGATTCCAAGTGAAAGCTTTCTGCACCATTTAGCACATCAGGCTCTTCAGTCCATTTTTAGGGCACTCTGGGAGGCTTATAGGAAAATACAGCCTTATCAGTGCTGCCCATCTGAAATATACCTCACTGAAAGATGGGATTTACCCTCTGGAACATCTGAGAGCTTCTAGAGGATCTTTTGTGTACTGAATGGGGAATGTAAAACCACACATGCCAAGTATACAGATGGACAGTTACATCAGGAGTTATTAGGAGTACAAGACGCTTTGACGTTCAGATTTCTTTTTATGATACTAAAGCAAGTAGCAAACTGCCATCAGGGAGAACCAGAAGTTTCCAATTTATACCTAACAGTGGTTAGGGGTCACTGACTGCTTACAAAACGCCAGTCTGGCAAAACTATTTAGCTACATCCACTACTTCACCACTACAGCTTTTTTAGTACAGAAACACCCAGGGCTTTACAGTTTCTTCCTTTCCCAAACAGTGAGAAAGAGGGATGCTTATTCACTCACAAAGCACTGGTCAACATCAAACTGAGAAGCAGGAGAACTGATTCCTCTCCTGGCAGAAAATGCTGCTTGCTTGTTGGAAAGAGCTGGACCAACACAGCACCCCCTGCACAAGCACCCCCTCGAGGGTTCCTTCAACTACCCACCTGCTGCCACCCGACGCACATCGGTCACATAATCTAGGAAATGGTAAGAGCAGCCTGCAGGTCGGTGGGATGACAAACCATGGCCAGAAAAATCCATTGCCACATAATAACAACCTGAAAGGGAAAGAGTATCAGATGTGCAGCCCAGCCACACAACACAAGCCATCCTGATGAGCCAGACCTACCTCTGGGGAGCAGTGGAATGAGCTTGTTAAAGGTGTTGGCATTGTCCAACCAGCCATGCAAACACAGCACAGGGTGTCCCTCCGAGGGTCCCCAGGCCTTGGCTGCCACATGTCCCCAGGGCACAGGGAACTTCAGCTCTGAGAACATGCCCAGAACAGGGTGATGTCCTTGGAGAGTCAGGTACTTGGAGTAGGTCCCAGAGGTCTTGTTAATGGTCTAGAGCTCTGAAAAGAGTAATACAGGTCTTTACTAACTCACCAGTCTCCTGTGGTCTTAATTAGCAGCTTGCTGATTTATAGCTCCCCATTCAACATCCCAAGCTGCCGTTCCTGACTGCCTGTTTGGGGAATCCTCCTCCCAGCACGTACTAGCTATGCTCCTAGGAAGAAATAAGCTTTCCCTATGCAGGAGGAGAAAGCTTTCTCTCTGTCTCTGCAGCAGCTGCAACCTGACCAGAAGGCGCAGGAGATCCGGCAAGAGGGAACCATGCGGAATTCCCCCAGCTAGCTGCAGTCAGCCAGACACCTGTCCTGAGCCAAAAAGACAGTTTGGGGAATAAAGATGCTGCCTCCAGCATTAGACTGTTACCACCTTGCCCTCTTTTACCTTGGTGCTTCTCTTTCGCACCACTGGCTGGCACATTTGCTAGAGCAGCTGACTCCATGCTGCACAGCAGGTCACTGCTGCCACCTGCCTGTGCACTCCTCACAGCCAGGGACCTTTGCGTGGGATATGGGTCCGCAACCTGCCAGGCAATTGCTCAACCTCAAACCATCTCACCTACCTGGCAATCACTGACCCTTGCTCAAGCGCCAGCTTCTGAGTGAACCCAGCCTCTGGCAACCCTCCAATGATGGTTTACACATTTCCCATTTACCCCCAAGCCACGGGCAACCTGACTATCCCTATCTCCAAGCCTCTCATGTCATATCCCCTTCCAAGTGACTTGTCTTGTGTATCTGCTCCCTTAAACAGCCCTCTGAGACCACACAGCAATTAAATCACTCTACAGCAAGTCCCTCCTGAGCCCATACCTCTCTAAGGAGTGAGGACAGAGGGGGTAGGCTGCTGTCAGTGCCCTGATGGTCCCAATCAGCCAAGCCTGCGGCTCCCCAGGAGCGCACTAAAGCTCAGCCCAGGACCAGCCGCAGCAGTGCTGCAGGAGTGCTGGGCTCCATCAGCAACGCCCTCGCTCCAGCAACTGTGGCCCTGCCTGCCGATCACGGGGCCGTGTCTGATCCCAGCTGCCCTCGCCAAGCCAGATCCTGACAAACAACCGTGGGCTGACTTTCCATAGTGTGACCATGGACTTGCCCTATCCTGAGGGCCTGGGCTCCTCGCAGAGCCTGACGGCCCTCCCCAGGCAGTCCTGCCTGGGCCCAGCGGGGCTCCGGCTTTGAGGTCTCCCCGGCCCCGGGGTGAGGCCTCCCTGGGCGGGCAGGAGGCGCCGCTACACCCGGGCCTTCGCCTCGGGGCGCCCTGGAGCGCCGGGTCCCGGTCCGGCTCCCGCTCCGGGGAAGGCCTGCCCGGGGACCGACCCCCGCCCGGCGCCGAGAGCAGCCCCCAGAGCGCCACGGCCGACCCGGCCCCCTCTCCCTCACCGCCCTCCCGCGGCGCCCCGGCCCCTTCCTACCGCTCCGTGCGGCCGGGCCGGCTGAGCGGAGGCGGCGGCAAGGCCGGGCAGGACAGGGCGGGCCGGCTGCACCGCCCCGCTGCCCGCCTCCCTGGGGCCACCCGGCCCCCGCCTCTGTCTGCATCGGGCTCAGTAAGAGGAACGGGAGCTTAACGATGGCTGTGGGGTGTGGAGCTGCGAACAACCTCCTGGGCGTGATGGGAATCTCTGAGGAGTCGAAATGAAGGAGATATGGCTGCATCCTTGACTACCTCCAGAAGACACATTACTGACGATGGAAACTGCCTGTACTGTGGTGACACAGTGTGAGATGTTTTAACTGTGACCCAGGAGCTTCATATTGACATCAAACGGGCCCAGTGCTTGACACTGACACTGAACTTCTGTCACTCTCTGATAGAGAGACTCTTCTGAACTCCTAACACTTGCTGAAATTGTGTTGCTTCAGGGACAAGAGTCACCTTCCCATACTGTGACCCGTCGCAGTGAACTAACTCTACTACAGGGCCAAGCTGCCACAGATACACAGCGGACAGCACTGCCTCAGCCGCTCCACTCCTCTGCTGCAAAAACAGACCCTCTCAGATGGAGAGGTTTCTATACAGTTTGCCTCATTAGTTGCCCAAAAAGGTGATGTCTGCATAGACCAAGTTTTAAGGAAGCCAATACCCAAGTATGGCTATTTGCTAGTGCATCTCATTCCATGCAGCAGTCAGTCTGCTAAGCCTAATGCAGACCACAACCATTTCTCTTCAGTCAAGGACTCTGCGGTCAAAGGAAGCAAAGTCGAATCGCACTGCAAGCAGTGGGACTCCTTGCTGGAACAGTTGAAGGAAGCAGAATGAATGTATGTTCTTAGGGAATCATTTTTGTATTGGTAACTGGAAGCCCTATGCTCCGTTCAGCACATCAATCTCCTAAATTACACAATATATTTTCAGAACAGCCTAAAAAGCTTGAAAGAAACCAGTGTAGAAGCTTAGAGCCCTATTTCTCCTGCCTAGCTCTAACTCATCCTGGCAAAATGGCCTCTGCACCACGGCAGTTGAAACGTAACCTTGGGGACTCATCACTGAGAAGAAACAAGAGCTCTGTGTAGCTCACAGCCTCCTCTCCATGTGAGCCATTAGAAAAGACATCAGAACATGAATTTTTACAGGTTTTCAAAGTGTCCAGTGCCTTGCTTTTTCTTAGGCCTCCATACTGAAGGAGCAGGAAAGCAGACTACAAGGTCTGGGGAGCTTTGCAGAAGGAGAGAGGCCACAGTAACTTCTACAGCTTTTTTTCTACAAGTGTCAGAGGTGGGTGGCTGATTACAAAAGGTGAAAAGCAAGAGACAGCTTGGCAGAACAGATTTGTAAAATGCACTCAGTAATAATGAACAATAATCAAATAGCGGCTGCTGCTAACAGAGGGCAGGGCCCTCCTGTGAATTCCTGGAATTCCTCCTAAAGAAGCCACAAGACGGCGGTGTAATTGTTAGGTAGTGGCTACTGCTAGGCTTGTGGCTCTTCAGTCTGTGGCATGACTTTTGAGGAAGAGGACTCCCTGTGCCATAAGAAATTATGGGGACTGTTGGCATACACTCCAGTGGCTGGTGGGAAAACAGGTCATGGCCAGGAAAATCCATTGCCACTCATGAGCCAGACCCACTTCTGGGAAGCAGTGAAATGAGCCCACTGAAGGTGGTGGCATTGTCCAGCCAGCCATGCAAGCACAGCACAGATTATCCCCAGACCTTGGCTACCACCTGTACTGGGGGCATGGGGAACTTCACCTCCAAGAACTTGTACCCACAAGCAACATCCTCTGAGAGCTACATGCCGGAGATGGTCCCACAGAGTTTGTTACGAGGCAAAAGCTCTGGACAGAGCTTGTACGTAGGTGGTAGTTACCCAAGTTGCTTACCTGTCAGCCCTGACCTCTACCTAATACCAGTTTTTGGGCACAAGCCTTCTTTGGGATAATCCTGGGATCCTGCTGTAAATGCTTGCCCTGGTGGTATATGCGTCACCACCCACAAGTCTTGGACCACCACAATGGGCTCTGTCCCTCATTCCAGCAGCCAGTAGGATCTGGGCTCTCATTGCTTTGGGTCACAGAGATTATTCTGGGACTCAGGTGGGAATAATGCATTCTCTAGTGACGTTGGACTCCTGTGACCTGCATCCTAAATGACTTCTGGTAGGATGCTCCACCAGCTGCCGCCTGATGGAGCATCCTACCAGAAGTGATGCCTGATGGGAAAGAAAGAATTCCTCACAGAAATGATTGGGAGTAGGTGATTTCAGATAGAGCTCCAAGTGGAGAAGATTGCACTGGGATGTGCCCTGTACCCTCCCCTCAGTGGCAGGACTGTCACCCTAATAGTCAAAGCCAGATTGTTGAGATGTCCTCCAGGTCCCTCATACCTTCCCTAGCAATGCTACTCACCCCTCTAGAAGAGCAACCCAAACCTTACAAGGCTGTGTATCTCCCCCAGTACAGCCTGGAAAACCCTCCAAGGGGAGGGCCCTATGCAGGATGCACAGCAGAATTTGGATGGCTCACAGAATTTGTTTTGCTGCATCTAATTCTAGTGCCACAGGCCACTGCAGTGGAATTGCTGCTCATGGAGGACCAAACTAGACTCCACCCAGAAAGGTGCTGAAGTGTTGGCTGGGCTACACTGGACTGGTGGTAAGAAAGGCTGGTTTTGAATAATAAACTGTGAGTTATTGTGAGACATTCCATGTTAATTTAACCTCTGTGGCCTTGCAAAGGAGCAGGAGACCTGCAAGGGTGAACACTGGGACATGCAAAGCTGTTATGCTCCGCTGACTTGGAACAGCATTGATCAGTTTGCCCTAGCTGCAGATCTGGTGAGGAAACTTTTAAGTACAGCAGATTGATTGCTACCAGGGGACAAAATCCCCATAGCTGGTTGAATTCAAGCACTGAAGTACTGACATATTGATCTATTTATGTTGATTTATTAGTAACAGTCCTGTACCCCAATTTCTCTTGTGCGGTTATACAAATAATAAAAAAAATTTGCTAGCTCAACTGATTTCTTTCAGAGGATATAGAGGACACACCTCTATATAAAGCTCCATATTGTGAGCATATGCTGCAACCTATAGTAGACAGGAAAATAAAAGTGATCACAGGCAAGCACGTTATCATGCAAGCAGCTCCAACATGCTGGCTCACAGGCTTTAGTTTGAGCTCCATCTATACATCTTGCTGGCCTTGGAGATGGTCCCAGGAAGTCTCAAGAGTTTAAATAAGCTCCCCAGGTGGGAAGAGTTGGGGTAGGATATCATCCTATGATCTCTGGGCTCTGCTCAACAGCAACGGATTCATCCAGGTACCTCGTGTGGTGTACTTTTTCTTTGGTTTTCCCTAATTTCTTGTTGAATTTCTGATTGAAAATGTTGCTTGCATATTAAGTGCAAAAAAAAATTGCTGTGATGGCTTAAATTGGTTTCTCCCCCTTGCTCCAGACCTGTTGTGCTCCTCATTTATTGGCATCATGCTGTAACCAACTGAGCTAAACTCAGTTTTCCCAGAGCTCTCCAGCTGTGCAGAAGGTGGGAGAGACAAAGAGATGCTGGCTCTTTACCCACCACAGTCTGAGGCCAATATTATAATTTAAATGGAAATCTTTGTTTTAAGCCAAGCAATGAGTGGTTGAAAAAGTGGAGTGCATCTACTTCAGGGATTCACCTGCAGCATAATTTGGATAGTGGGGCTGCTGGGTTGTTAAATCATTCCCATATGAACCTCCACCATTCAGCTGGAAGGAGCCTCAGGCCCACACCATGCATCAGGTCCAAGTGGTGCACATTTGTATCACTTTATTTGCAGCTAATGAAATAGCTAGAAACATTTATTGCATATAAATTATATATGAGCACCCATCATACAAATAAACTCTTCCCAGTCTCAGCTTTCCATTTCCTCTTTAATCAGAAAGTCTATTATATTTGGGATAGATTCAGGATCCTCTGCTTGTTCCCATCCCCTGGGCCTATTTAGATTAACTTGCAAGGTGAGCTACTCTCCAGATCTCTACAATACCCACCTTTAGAGCATGCACCTATTTTAATGTATGGAGTGGCAGGGGAAGAAGAGAAGTTTCTCTCCAGCTCTTGTCTAGATTTAACCATCTTTCACTTGGAAAATCTGGCAGATTCCCCATAGGCTGAGATGAAATAATAGTGAAAACCATAAGTAATCTGACACTTGTAATTACAGGCCTACCAGCTCCTTATTGATCTCAGACAGAATAAGGAAATAGCACATACTAGGATCATTTAAAAACAAGGGAAAAGTTCTAGTTAACACTAAGTCTCATGTGTTTATGGAAAAGAATCTAAAAAACTGCTTGGGAACTTTTGGAGATGTAAGTTATAGATTTGGGTTATGGATTTGGCTGACAAAAGTAAAAGCTGTTGAAGTAATAGCTCTCCAGCAAGGAAAGTGATACAGTCTCACACTGTGTTTTGATTTTTAAAGTACTGGAATGATACCAAATTAACACATTTTGTAGTAATCGGACTGAGAATTGACTAGGTAGCAAGTGTCAAAAATATTAAAGGTGATACAAGCATGTAAGGGGGGGTTGTTTTTGAAACAGTCCAATGGTGAGTTACTCCACCCGGGCTACACTTTTGATCTGGCCGCGCTGTTTGTGGAAGAAGTGACTCTGGAGAAGGACTGACTCAGAGCAGAGCAGCCAGCTGAGTGTGAGCTCCCAGTGCAGCCAGAAAGGCTAATTCCATTCTCTGATGTATTAGCAGGGAATGCGAAACAGGTGTAATGAGATTATATTGCAGGAGATTATATTGTGTCTGCTAATTCCATGGAGGTGATTACTGGTGTGAAAGAAGTCCCAGTTTTGACAGCTATGATTCAGTGAGGAAGGGAACAAGTTGGAGAGGCTTCCTGGCAGAGCTTTAAGGCCTGTTAAGGAGTTGGAAGACATTTTATGAGAGAGAAGCATTTAGGACCAATATGATCAAAGCCTTAGTAGACCTATGTAGCACTGCATTTTTGCTCCTCCATCTGTCACACTGCCTAACAATGGCACAAAAACCAGTCTAGAGACAAGGTATACATTCGATAATGGAGAAAGAAGTTAAATACTTCAGTGGTTTACTTAGGGTGCTGGCAGGTTTCCAACCATTGGCAGTTTTTTAATGAAGATGGGATGTTTAACAAAACAACAATGATTAATGTGACAGAGTTCTTTGTCCTGTGATCATCTGGAAAGCAGAGTGGTCTGGAAATTAGTCTACTGCAATAGACACTGCTGTCAGATGGTACCAGCCTGCAATGCTTTTGCTACAACCCCTCCCAAAATTATAGTCCATAGCTATACTCCTTGCATTTTACATTGTTTTACCTCATTCAGAGGCTTGGTTTCTTCAGCTGAGGAAGCCCCTGTTTCTAGGCCCAACAATGACTTAAGACGTTTTTGCTATGGGGGTCTGTCTTTGATTGCTCCCTGCCAACAGCCTCTCTTGGCCGTTTTTGTCTGCTTTGGAGAAATGCCTGAAGTGAGTGAACTTGGTGCTTGTGTCCTGTGAGTGGGGTTCAGCATCATCACCTGCCTCAGTGTGGGGGGGGGACAAATCTGGGAAAGCATGGGCAGGACTGAGGCTATGTGTTCCAAGTGAAGGATTCTGAGCAAAGGGATTTGGGGCAGGATCCATTTGGTCGAGATTCCTTTTGGCCTCCGGTAACACGTCCTGAAAATGTGGGATAACAAGGAGAGGCAATAGATCTCAAGGATACGATGAAATCCTTAACTGAGCTTCCACCTCCATGTCTGTTGGATAAGCAATGTTGGGAGAAGTAACCTGGGGTGGTCATGGATTTATGTGGCCACAGAGCCTCAAGGAGCTCACACCTGAGTCCAGTGGTGTGGAAGGCTGGTACCTCGTCTCCCTGTCCCAGATTGTCCTGTACTGCTCTGGGGTGTTTGACATGTAGGCAAGATTCAGAGGTGAGTGGTTTGCTGTACAATTATAAAAGACTTCAGCTGCTTACATCTGACCTGAATACCTTCCAGATTATGCAGCTTGATGCTTTGTTTGAAAACGCAGAAGGTCGCTGTCTGCTGGGTCTTCTTCCTTCAAGTGACCCAGGGGCACGGACTGGCAACGAGTGACAACTCGTGTTCTGCGGCGGCCGTGGGGGAAAGCCGCGACAGCAGAGGGTGTTGCAGACTGGCATGAAGGCGCATCGGCCGCGGTGCGCGGCGTGCCCCCTCTCCATCCATCCTCCGGGACGCGCAGCACCGCCGGGCAGGGCAGCGCAGCCGCTCCGTGCCGGGGCTGGCAGCCCGCGAGCCGCAGCACCCGGCAGCCGCGCTGGGTCACCGCGCTCTGGGCAGCGCCTGTACCTTCGCTTTCCTGGAAAGCAGTTTCTCTTCGTTACTGAGAAGAGCCCTGCTCTGGTAGAGGAAGGAGGGGCCTTGCCACTGCTTCATGCAAAGGGGCCGCTTCTTGTGCTAATTTTTCTCATAAGAGTGGAACTAGAACAGCCTCTGCTCACTCTAAACCGCTGAAGGTGTTTGTTTGGTTTTGTTTGTTTGAGTTTTTTGTTTGTATGTTTTCCTGGGGGAGCAGAGGAACAGAGCTGGGGAATTTTTGTGTGTTGGTTTAGTCCTCCTGGCTTTCTCTTTTTGTAGTATTGGGGTTTTTTCCTTCTTCTTAATGCTTTGCTGTCAGCACCTCCTAAAAGGAGGCTTCTAGCAAGTTAAGAGAGAGACCATCTCAAAAGGGGAGGAAAGGTCAAAAGGGAAAAACTACCTAAGACTGAATGCAGTCAAATGGTACATTTTGTATTCTTTGCAGGTTGGACTTGCAGCACATCAGGTGATGGCAGTCATTTCCTACTCACCCCACAAGCATCCTTCCATCCTCATATCTGTACAAAATCTCAGGCACTGACTGCAGCACCTCTCAACCCAGGGTAACCAGGCCTTCCCCTTGCTTTCTTCTCTCCCTTTCCATCCCATTTAACCACTTGGCAGGAACCGCCCTCCCCAGCTTATGTCTGGGCCACTTGGTCAGTTACATTGTCAGGGCAGTTTCACGTCCTACTCACATCCCATCCAGAAAGTCAGTGTCTACACCAGTGGGCAACAGCATGTTTGGGTCTGGCTGGGGGCCCAGCAAGGCACTGAGATCCTAAGTAATTAGTCACCTGTGATCTGGAATTGGTGCTCCAGCCCCAGCTGAACTCCCATACACAGGTCTGCAAAGCTGAAGGGCAAGTCAGTACGGGATGATCTAATGTGTTCACTCATCTTCCCTCCCCTCTGCCCTCCATGTTCTTCTCCTTTTGTTTTTTTGGTATCTTTTTTTCCTTTGTTCTGCAGATTTTTAGTGTTTCATTATCTCCAGTTCTTTTCTCTCATCATACTATCCTCTCCCTTCCTCTGAGGCATTGTTTACCTTTTGCCTTCCCAGAAAACCATCTTTATTCAATAGTTTGAAACGACCTGACCCAAAACACTGTTCTTTTTCCCACACCTCCCAAAGTGACAGGAGAAAATAGTCAGATTGTGGCTCCTGCTACCTAATGCAAGATGTAAGGAATCTGCACACTGAGAAGGACTGAAGGTGTTAGGGGGTGTTACTGGCTCTTGGGCTGCTGGATATCATCTTGAAACTTACTAAAGACTTGGAGACTGCTGAAGAGCAAGCAGAGAAACACCATGAAGTAGAACTATGATCCAAAGGTAGAATGAACTCAGACATACTGCTCTCAGCAGCGAGACTTCAGACAAGACTCTCTGGAAATGGTTCATTCTGTCAGGAGCTCTATCAATTAATGCTTTCGTGTTTAATGTGGTTTAAAGTTTTAGTATTGGGGATAGCGTGGGTACATGTATCTATAGGCAGGGGAAAAATGAGGATAAAAACTTGTAAATCCTGAGAGCAAATCCTGGCACCTTCTTGGGAGCTATTCCTTGCCACACTGTCATCAGCATCCTGGCCATCTCAAAAACTGTCTTTAGGATGGATCCAGCTTTCTTCAGAGATGCAGCAGTGGGCGGTGTTCAAATTAGCCTGCCTGTATTCTCACTGTCATTACACAAAGCCTTTCAGGTGGGTATCCTTGCACTGAAAGCAGTTGGGGGAAAAAACCTTCAATCTTGTTGTGAGAGCATGGGAAGTCTCTTGGTTCTAGGGAATTTGGGAATTTGTTTGTATTCTTTTTTCCTCAAGAAAACTCAGCTAAAGACAGAATTTGTTTTTCACGTTAAACATCCCCAGGCCTGGTTTCAGGCTCACAGGAAAGAAATGCAGCACTAGCTAAGCCTGTGCTTGTGCATGATGTAGTTGTCTTCTCCTCCTTCATGGCACAGGACACAAGCTATTTCAGCATCCTTGTGTTTTCCACCTATAATGAAGCCACCTCAGAGGTGCCTTGATCCTGAAGGCATTTTGGACCCTGTGGTTCAAATCTGAGCTTTGGAAAACTGTGGTCAATGGTGCCATTGCGACACATCTCCCTGGCTTTTATGGCTGAAGATGATTGCTGCAATATGCTTCAGCTGTAACTACTGCCAGGTCAGGGTTTCAAATGGATGAGAGAAGTATGAGCAAGACCTGGAGACAATCTTGGAGCAGTGAGGCTGGATGTTAACTTTTCACAGGCAAAGATGAAGAAGAAGAATAAAAGGTAGAATTAGACCAGGCCATTTAACGTTAAGGCAAGGTGGCTGGAAGAGTCTATGAAGTCACCCAATAAATGTTATAAATATCCACAGAGGGAAACAGACTCCCTACTAGGCAACTGTAAAGCAAACCACAGGATATTTTTGAAGCTGCCATCCAAAAATACAAAGAAAAGTGTGACAAGCCTACTTAAAAACCAAAAATGGAACAGATGAGCACTTCATCCCTGCTGTGATTTAGAGCTCCAGCGGCAGGTCCTCCCACTGAAGCCTCTCTGAAAAAGAATGAAGTGCTTTGCCCAGATTCTTATGGAAGTTCAGAAATTCTTCTGTGGTCAGCAACATCTTCATGCTTGGTTGAAAGAAAAAACAAGAACTGATGTCTCAACACTCAGTGGAACTTCTGGCAAGGCTGAGGATCAGATTCAGCAGTGTATTTCTGACTGCTTTATGTTCCCTAGCAATGCCAAGCAGCTGTAAAGCTTTTAGTCTGCTGCTCAAGCTGGAAGTACACCTGCTTTGCATCACTAGGCTGGTACAGAGCTGCCAGAGCATGTCTGCGTTTGGGGTTTGTATAGAGCTTTTTCAACAGGGCAATTCACCTGGTATGCACACACCAGGGAGTGTGTGCAGCATCTAGAGAAAGTATGTAGGTGAGTGAGAGCTCTGATGACATGATCAAATCATAGCTTCTTTACAGGCTAGGCCTTTAAATTGTAGATTTGTACTGAATTCCAAAGTTTATCATTTTCCATTACATCTGTTCTCTCTTGAGCAGCAACGTGCTTACAGCATGCACCATGTGGTGCACTATTTATATTTCATATCATAACGTTTCTCTGCATTTGTAATGTTTTACATTATTTCCAGTATTTTAATTTGACCCACCAAGGCAACAGCGTGCGTTTTGGGGCACGCTCCTTAAGTGCTGTGCTTCCAGGGTGCCCGGTGTCCTTCTGAGAGCTCCTGCAGTGCCCGGGAGGAGCTGGGAGAGCTCTGAGAGGGAAGGTCGGGGCAGGCTCTCTGTTTTCCGCTGGTGTAAAGAGCCCTCTGCGGCGCCCCCCCGCCCCTTCCCGGCCCTGGACATTGCCCCTTCCCCGGTGCTTGTGAGCCTCGATGCCCCAGCCCAGCGCTGCAGGGTAGCTGATGGTGGCTGGGAGGAGGGGCAGAACCCCGGACGGGCCGCCGCCTCCCTGGGGCGACACGTGGCTCCGCCGGGTCCCGGGGCTGGCGGATGCTGCGGTGCCGTCCCGGTGGGGTTCCTCTGCCAGTCTGCGACGGAGGGGCTTTCACAGCATCTTTTTTTTTTTTCCTTCCCTTCTTTCCTTTCTCTCCTCCCATCCATCCAAGTTTTCTTTTACAAAAAGCCAAACTTTTTCTTCTTTACTTTTTTTTTCCCCTTGCAAGAGCCACGCCGTGGAAAGACGGGGTGGTGGAGGAGGGAGAAACCCCTCCCCTTCCCCTCCTCCCGTGGCTCCTTCCTCGGAAAAGAAACATTTGGGGGTTTCCTCCTCTCCTACCCCTCCCCTCCCTTCTGTGCCTCTCCGCTCGCCGGAGCCGAAGCCGCCGCCGCGGCGCCCGCCTGCCCGCCCCGCGGCCGAGGAGGGCCCGACGGGGCAGCCGCGCCGCCCCCGGTAAGCCGCGCACCGGCCCCTTTATGAGCAGAGGGGCCGGAGGGGGATGCGGAACGCGGCGGGGAGCGGGGCCGCCTCCGTTTGGCTTTGGGGCGGGAGAGCGGCGAGGGCCGGGCCGGGCAGCGCCGCTGTCGCCCCGGCACTGAGCGCTCGCTCGCACCGGAGGCAGCGCCGCCCGCCCGTAGCCCCGGAGGTGCCGAGAGTAAGTTGTGCTGCATTAACTGGAAACAGCCTTTTTGGGGGGCGGGCTGCGAGCATCTCGTTTGTCCGTCTGCTCCGATTCCCCCTTTGCTTGCGAGGAGGTGCAGCCTCCGCTGATTTGGCTCCTGGAGGCGTTGGGGCCATTCTTGGCTGGGAAGAAGGAACGTGTTGGGGCTTAGGGGGCTTTTCCCGAGGAGTCGAGGGAGATCTCGGATGTTGGCATCTCACTGCCGGACTTAAAGAGAGCCATATGCTGTACTGGGGAGGCGGCGGGGTGCTGGGAGTAGCGTGGGAGGCTCCCTGGGGGCCGTCCTGCTGTCAAGGTGTTCTTCACAGCGTTAGGGCAGGGAGATGCTTCTTTTAAAGTGAAACCTGCAAATTATGTAATGTCTTAGATGGGTTTGTAGGGAAGGAGCCGCACAGGTCCGGGTAACTCGGTCTTCACACCACTTCTTTCCTTTCACATAAAGCACCGGAGAAGCGATGCTCAGAGTGTTACACTTAGTCTTAGCTGGAAAAGGGAGCTGCCTTGCCAGAAGTGAAGGCGTTACAGGGAAGCGGGGTAACTGTGAACCGGGGGTGTACGTGCCTGTTTGGGGTTGCCTTGAAAGGTGGAGAAACTTGCCATCCTCCAGAGCTGGCACAGTCAGAACGCAGCCTCACACCTGCCGTTTCTCAGAAGATCAGTGCTACGCGCCCATGAAAAGCCTCATCGCAAAGGTTATCGCTAAATCCTCCTTTATGCAATCTGAGTCATGGTGCTCACAGCCATGCAGGATCTGCTACTCACTTTTTCCCACAAACGCGCGCGCTGTTACTGAGAATTTTGGAATGGTTACCACGTAAAACCTCAGCTCATGCTACTCTTAGGTTTCTTTTTTTCCCTTTTTTAATTTTTTTGTTTAAGTGTATATTACTTCTTGCTTAGTAGAAGCTTGGAAACAGCATCTGGATGAATCCCAGAGGTAGCTGAGAGGAACTCAAGAATGTTAAGTTAATGTCCCTGGCTTTTTTCTTCTCCTGCATGGTGAAGGAGGGGGATGTGGCTTGACCATTGTTCTGGAAAGTTGAGGGTAAAGAGTATTGTTACCAAGCTGCTATTTAGGACTATGTGGTCCAGACAGTGCCATTTACTAGTTCTAGTCCTTGTAGCTCTCAGAGAATTTAAATGAAAAACCCAGTCACATGTTGACCATATTCAGCTCTGTAAAATTGGCTGGAATCAGAAATAACTAGTTTCCTGATGTTTCGTTCTCTATTGACTGTGTCCTTAAGAAGGTATGCAGGCATATCTTCCTTCTCCAAACAACTGCAACTGCAACTCAGATGCTGTGTGAATGTCAAATGGCCCATTCAGTGACAGCAGGGCAATGGTCATGTGCTTTAAAATCATGCGCATGCACAGAAGTTTGTGAGACTGTGGCTGTATTATCACATAATACAGCTTTTAGTTGAATCAAGTTACGAGGAAGTGTGGCCAGTCCCAGTTGCTGCAGATGAAGCCAAGCTTTGTTTCTGTGTTCATGAGTGATTCTGCTGGGTATGTGATTTAAAACATAGTTGTTGAAGTATGGATTCTTGTTCCCTCCAGAGGAGAAGGCTCTTGGGCACAAACCCTCAGGATTACTGGGATGCCAACCTCCCACACAGGTTCCCATCTTTTCCTGAGTTAAACTGGGATCTGGGCCTTTGTTATTTCTGTGGTCCTTGTTAATGTTCTGTATGTTGCATATCCTTTAATAACCTGGCTTATCACTTACTAAATGTAGTGGGGCTGAGTGGCATCACAGGGTTTTTCTGTAAGATTGTGTGGGAAGGCACAGGTAAACTCTGCTAGGGTCCCCAAAAATGGGCAGAGAGGAGCACTGGGGAGAGGCTGAGCTTCTTCACATCCTCCGAGGTGTGTGTCTCTGTCCCCACTGTGCCTGCTCAGAGAGGGCCAAATTCAATTTCCAGATGACAGCTACAAACATGCAGCCAGTGCCTCTTACCCTCCTCAGTCCAGCTGGGATTTCTGTGAAGTTGGTGGTCGGTTTGCGCAAGGATAGAGCTGGGGTTGGGTGGTGTACATTCTTAATTGCTGTCACTAATACTGCGGTTGCATTGCTGAGAAACAAAGGAGAAAATGTGCCTTTAGAGCTGTGTTTTTCCCCTTGTTTCTCTTTTTCTCTGTCCCCGCTGGGAATCTTTTGCTCTTTTCTCCTAGTCTTTCCCTGCAGCTCCTTGCCACCCCACTCTCCCCTTGCCACCCACAGGCTTCTCTGTCCTGATTTCTCCAGCCTTGGTTTGGTCACCAATAAAGAGATAGTGCCAATACTTAAATATGACGTCATTTGGGTCGGGTTGATACTGTGGTTAGATTAATAAAAGCTGTGGGGAGGTGGTGTGTTCCTGAGCTGTTATTCCAGGCCACTGCAGACCTCAGCTAGTGGTGCTTGCCAAAAGCTCACAAGATGGGAGAAGAAGGCACATGCATCCTTGTAACTAAAAATGTGGATGGTGGGAGAGCTGAGCAAGCTGTACAGGGACCATATCTTCTTAGAGGGTAAAGGTGTTAAACGTGTATGTCATTAGGAGGCATATTTATTTAAAATAATGCAACTAAATGCTACATTAATTAGATCCTTGATTACATGTAATTAGAGGCAGAAGGCAGGTATGATAGCAATTTAACCTCTTTTATCCTGTCAGTCTGCTTCATTACAACCTACTCTTCTTGTTTGCATTTGTGCATATCCTGCATCCTTCTGCCTCGGTAAGGTATTTATGAGCTCACAATTTTGGTGAAATCAGTCTCAACCTTTAAAAAAAAAAGGTGCAGTGCTGTTTGATGTAGCAGGATTTGGTGACTTTGTGTTAGTGAGTGATCAAAATGATGAGTAGAATTCTTCCTCTTCCTCGCCCCTCACCAAGTGCAAGGTTTCAAGATAAGATTTAGAAGTGAGAGGTGTAGAAAATCCTAGTTTTTAAACTTCTGGAAATCAGTGCTTCTGTTCAACAGGTATTTAATAGTGTAAAACTGAAAATTCAATTTTAGTAGAATGGCTAAATGCTGGTTTGTGTTGTCTTTGGAGACGTCAGAGCTGCCCCTTATTTTCATCCTCTTCAGTGGAGAAATGAAAAGGCCTGTGTGCCTTCACAGGAAATGAATGTCTGATACAGGCTTGCAGGCTGTACATTTCCAAGAACCGCTCTCAAGGTATTTTGATAATGCACATTCTCTCTGCCTTCTCCCTTCCTGCTCCTCCTGCACTTTGTGTGCTTCTGCTTGTTTGCAAACATGCAGAGTTGAGGGGAAGAATCAAACGGTGCCACTGTTAAGTTTGCAGATGGGCTCCTTCAGCTTTGTACTGGAGCAGTGGCTGGCAAAATTGGGTTAAGCTGGCAGCATTCAGTTGACTTTGTTGCAGAGGGTTTTTGTCCTTCCCCTCACCCCCTGCAAATGCTAAAGAAAAATTTTGTCTTCAGATTGTGACTTGTGCAACAATGGAGTTTTTTGCATGTATGTGATTCTGCAGTTCAGAAACAGTTTGGATCTACTTTCGTACTTCCTCAGTAGCAAAGTTTATTTGGAAACTTAGGCTAAAGCTAAGAAAATTAGCATGGCTGTTAGCAGTTGGAAAATGCCAGAGATCTGCAATCTGTACTGTGTAGCTGGGCTTCTGCATATCCTGCTGAAGGTGCCTTGCTGAAGCTAAGGGGATTCAGATAAGTTTGCCTCAGTTGGCACACTAGTGGTGATGAACACAAGTTTGATTCTGCTGGAATGGTTTGTTTATGCTTTTTGACAGAAGAGCAGTGTTGTTCTTTATCCATATTTTAGTTCTTCCTTGTTTTCCGATGAGATTTTGTGGTGTGGAAGGAGAGAAGTCAGAGCTGGAGAAACATTTACTGCATTAGCAGTAAACACTGAAATCTGCTGTTTGTGTAGGGTGCACGCTGATATTCAAGTCAGCACATCCAAAGAAGAGGTGCTGTTCGTTTTAGTCATCAAGGAATGAGGAAAACATGGACAGAGCTGTTTTAACTCTGCAGCAGGTCCATAGTTGATTCCTCATATTGACTTCATATACCCTTGTTTACTACTTCAGTTTTGCACAAAAGGCATTTATGCCTTGTGCTGGGCTCCCCTTAGTGTTGTGTCAGGTTTGACTGGTTAAGAGGTGTCTTAAAAAGGTGTTGCTAAAAAACTCTTTGCTGACGGATTCCTCTGCCTAAGGTCTGCTAAAGCATGACCTGGTGGTACAGCATAGAAAAAAAGCGAAGACATTGAGAGAGAAGAGAAATGAGACTCCTCAGATCAGCTCTCTCACTTTCCCCAGTCTGTATGATTGGAGTTTTTCCTTTTATGAGTTTTAAAATTAGTTACTTTTCAATCTTGGTCACCTTTGAACTTCCTCTCATCTGGCTTTCTGAAAGAATNCAAGATGGAGAAGAAGGCACATGCATCCTTGTAACTAAAAATGTGGATGGTGGGAGAGCTGAGCAAGCTGTACAGGGACCATATCTTCTTAGAGGGTAAAGGTGTTAAACGTGTATGTCATTAGGAGGCATATTTATTTAAAATAATGCAACTAAATGCTACATTAATTAGATCCTTGATTACATGTAATTAGAGGCAGAAGGCAGGTATGATAGCAATTTAACCTCTTTTATCCTGTCAGTCTGCTTCATTACAACCTACTCTTCTTGTTTGCATTTGTGCATATCCTGCATCCTTCTGCCTCGGTAAGGTATTTATGAGCTCACAATTTTGGTGAAATCAGTCTCAACCTTTAAAAAAAAAAGGTGCAGTGCTGTTTGATGTAGCAGGATTTGGTGACTTTGTGTTAGTGAGTGATCAAAATGATGAGTAGAATTCTTCCTCTTCCTCGCCCCTCACCAAGTGCAAGGTTTCAAGATAAGATTTAGAAGTGAGAGGTGTAGAAAATCCTAGTTTTTAAACTTCTGGAAACTTCTGAAAAACTGTGAAAAACTTTAAACTTCTGAAAAAAGTGCTTCTGTTCAACAGGTATTTAATAGTGTAAAACTGAAAATTCAATTTTAGTAGAATGGCTAAATGCTGGTTTGTGTTGTCTTTGGAGACGTCAGAGCTGCCCCTTATTTTCATCCTCTTCAGTGGAGAAATGAAAAGGCCTGTGTGCCTTCACAGGAAATGAATGTCTGATACAGGCTTGCAGGCTGTACATTTCCAAGAACCGCTCTCAAGGTATTTTGATAATGCACATTCTCTCTGCCTTCTCCCTTCCTGCTCCTCCTGCACTTTGTGTGCTTCTGCTTGTTTGCAAACATGCAGAGTTGAGGGGAAGAATCAAACGGTGCCACTGTTAAGTTTGCAGATGGGCTCCTTCAGCTTTGTACTGGAGCAGTGGCTGGCAAAATTGGGTTAAGCTGGCAGCATTCAGTTGACTTTGTTGCAGAGGGTTTTTGTCCTTCCCCTCACCCCCTGCAAATGCTAAAGAAAAATTTTGTCTTCAGATTGTGACTTGTGCAACAATGGAGTTTTTTGCATGTATGTGATTCTGCAGTTCAGAAACAGTTTGGATCTACTTTCGTACTTCCTCAGTAGCAAAGTTTATTTGGAAACTTAGGCTAAAGCTAAGAAAATTAGCGTGGCTGTTAGCAGTTGGAAAATGCCAGAGATCTGCAATCTGTACTGTGTAGCTGGGCTTCTGCATATCCTGCTGAAGGTGCCTTGCTGAAGCTAAGGGGATTCAGATAAGTTTGCCTCAGTTGGCACACTAGTGGTGATGAACACAAGTTTGATTCTGCTGGAATGGTTTGTTTATGCTTTTTGACAGAAGAGCAGTGTTGTTCTTTATCCATATTTTAGTTCTTCCTTGTTTTCCGATGAGATTTTGTGGTGTGGAAGGAGAGAAGTCAGAGCTGGAGAAACATTTACTGCATTAGCAGTAAACACTGAAATCTGCTGTTTGTGTAGGGTGCACGCTGATATTCAAGTCAGCACATCCAAAGAAGAGGTGCTGTTCGTTTTAGTCATCAAGGAATGAGGAAAACATGGACAGAGCTGTTTTAACTCTGCAGCAGGTCCATAGTTGATTCCTCATATTGACTTCATATACCCTTGTTTACTACTTCAGTTTTGCACAAAAGGCATTTATGCCTTGTGCTGGGCTCCCCTTAGTGTTGTGTCAGGTTTGACTGGTTAAGAGGTGTCTTAAAAAGGTGTTGCTAAAAAACTCTTTGCTGACGGATTCCTCTGCCTAAGGTCTGCTAAAGCATGACCTGGTGGTACAGCATAGAAAAAAAGCGAAGACATTGAGAGAGAAGAGAAATGAGACTCCTCAGATCAGCTCTCTCACTTTCCCCAGTCTGTATGATTGGAGTTTTTCCTTTTATGAGTTTTAAAATTAGTTACTTTTCAATCTTGGTCACCTTTGAACTTCCTCTCATCTGGCTTTCTGAAAGAATACAAAAATAATGTCCTGATTGTACCGTATCTTTCTCTGGCATCCTCTTGTATATATATCTGCTCTCTAAACTGAGCATGAAATTTCTCCAGTCTCTCTCTCTACAGTTATATGTTGCTTCTTATTACCCATCTTTAGGCCTATCCTCTTTGTTTCAGCTCTGTATGTTTTTATTTATTTTATTAACTAGAACTGCCTGTATTCTCTCAGGTGGTGACATTTCTGTTGTTCCCACCCATGCATTTTGCACCCTCCCACTCCCACTTGCTTCTTGGTTTTTAAATGACTGCTTTTGCATTCGGAGCTGGAGCTTTCCTTAATGAACCCTCAGCACTGTTACTCGGCTCATTGGTCAGCAGCACCACTTAATTTATTGCTCTTGAAAATATAGACCCAGCTGGTTTTTCTACAAGCCTGTGTGCATTTGCATGTGTTAGGACAGAGTCTTGCCTGACCACCTGCTGTTTTCCCACTGACGAATTTTGAATGACCTCTGACTTCTCTGTCCTGCAGGGAGTGGGGTGATTTTGTCACTGTTTACCCTGGGAAGGCGATGGAGAGGGCTCGCTCAGGTTTGAGTTGGCTGCCTAGATTTAAGTAACACAAGGCTGTAAGCTGCCTGCTGGGGAGCAAGGTTAGGCCTCAGGGGTTCGAGGTATTGTGAGTAATGACAGCTTAAAGGGGAGAGACAATTCCAGGAAGAGATCTGGGTCAGCAGGTGAGTTTGCACAGTCAGGGAGGAGGGAGCTGCTTGCGTAAGAGATGGGGGAGCCTTTGGGCTGCTTGTACCCACCAGCCTGTGGAGGAATGAGGTGGGATGCTCTGCAAAGTGGGCTGAGTCAAACCAGGGGGAAGATGCAATGGCTGGGAGGGTGGTGGAGAGGTGACCAGATGTTCCGGGGCTGAAATGCCTTGGTTTCCTTTGGCCACCCCTCTTGCACCTCCCATTCACCCTGTGGCATGACTGCCCATGTCTTCTGCTCATCTGCTGTTACGGGTCCTGGCGTGCTGCTGGCTCTTTAGTTCATATACAGTGTCTTACTTTTTGACTTGTTTTGGGGAAGCACAAAGTGTCTCCTGTCATCTGTTGCTTCTTCAGGTGCCATCTGCCTGATGGGGAACTCCGCCTGGGGGTTGGCTCTCCCCCACACCAGGTAGCTTTGTGCTGTTCCTGCCTTAGCACATGTCAAAAAAAGTTCCTTCCAATACTTGCAGCCCTCTGACGATTGCTAGTGCAGCTGATTTGATTGAGAGAACACCTCTCTTTGTATCTCAATCATCCATTTCCAATTCAAAATCTCCAGGCATAGTCCACCGAGCCCAGCTGGCTTTCTACTTTAATGCCACTTTCCCCCGTCTCTTCTGATAGAGCACCCTCTTTTTTCCTTTCAGGTTAATCAGCATTAAATACTGGGAAATCTCCTCAACATCCTGTGCAAGAAAAAGTAATACCTACTTGCTTGTGTAACTTTTCTGCAGTGTCCCTGTCCCCACTAGCTGGTATTCCATTCAACTAAATGATTCCCCCCTGAAGTTTTCTGTTTTTGATAAACTGAAAATGCCATATGTTTTCTGGGTTTTGTTTCATTTATCTTGCCCACCAACTGTCCCAGTTTCATGACAGCCATCCTCATATAAATTTGTTCCCTACTGTCAATAATTTATATTCCTTTATATTGGCTTCTCCAGGATTGTTTTTTCATCTTCTGAAGGATTATTGAGGTTGTAGAGAGATTTGAATAGGGACTGTGGTTTTGTAGTGTGTGTGTTTGATGTCTCTGATCCACAGCAGAGGCCCTTGCCAGCTGTTGCACCTACAGCTGATACCTGTAGTGTGACCTGTGTTGTCCTCCAAGACTGTCCTCTTAGCCAGGCAGCCTCTCTGTGCTGTCATTTGTGAGAGGTCTGCACGCTCTGTCACTTTAAGATTTCCTAAATAACCTTTCATTACTTAATTTTTTCTTTTATTCTTTTTACTTTTGACTCTCAGGACTAGTTTCTTTATTTTGTGTGTTGGAAATCCCCCAGTATAAAACAGTGTTGTGGTGCCTCTGTGCTCTCTGACCCTTGCCCTTTGCTCTGAAGGCACAGTAACTGGTGCTGCGTAATGGCCTCTCACATCTTTTGAAGCTGGTCCCCCTGAAGAGTCAAGGCAGGGTGTTTCCCTTGTCCCCCTGTACTGGTCTTGGTTAATCATCTGGGACTCCTCTAGCAGCATCGTTCTGGTAAGGATACTGAACCAGTTTTAGCTGCAGACACTGCTGATTTCTCAGAGTTAGCTGCTTCTTTGAATTTCTTTCTGGCTCAATGTGATGTTTTTGATAAAAAGCCATGGTTGTCACAGGGACCACCGATGTGGCCTTTGTGTCTCAGGATTTACTCATTGCCTCAAACAGGGTTCTGGAACAAAGTCAGCTTAGTAGAGAGAGGCAGAGGAAATGTACCTGTGCTGCTGGTCTGGGGGTGGGGGAAGCTGGTAATGCTGAGGAGCCATGATGGGTTGGAGGCAGCCCTGGGCATCGCTACCCCCTTCCCACTGATACCCCTCTCAGTAGGGAGATGGGACAGAGCATTTCAAGCAGAGAGAAATGAGGGACTGCTGTTATCTTGGCTTCTCTCTTCTTCCTCCTTGTTCCCTCCCCTGTCTCCTTGTTTCTGCCCCCAAAGTGGGCAGGGAGGGATGGCAAGGCAGCAGCACATGGCCAAGCAGAAGGCTGATGTTTGTGTAGCTGTGCAGCACTGACATTCACAGGAATGGCTGCTTGCTGTGAAACTGCAAAGGTCAGGAGCAACGCGACTGGGCTTCCCTCACTTACCAAAAATGCTGTTGGCCAGAGGCAAGCAACAACTCTCTTGGCTTAAGCCATAGCAGGATAGGCTCAGCTGCAGCTTTGGAACTTAGTAGTAACTCCTCCTGATTTCCTTTTTCTATTTTTTTTTCTTCTTGTTTCCCCAGTTACAGGAGGAGGCAAAAATAATTCAGTCTCCAGTAGAAGATGTCTTTGGCAGAAGTCAGATGGTAGTTTTGGTAGTTTTACTTGCTGTGGAATAAGCTGTAGTTGCTTGCGGCTTCTGCAGGGCAGCCTCTGAGTTCAAGGAAGTGATGAGGCTTCTCTGTTATTCTGAAATGGCAGGATTACAGTTTCACATTGGGCTATTTAGATGAGGAACAGGCTCTTTTATTTGAAAGTATTTCTGAAAGGACGTAGTATTTCCAAGGCTTGAGGAGAGGACCCTAAAAATGGATGTCTTTCTTCCAGCTCCTTCAATTAGCCCAGTAAAGAAAATTATTTTTTCCTTTGAACTGCCACCTTGTTGGGGTTTTCTTAACATGTGTCATGGAGAAACCAAAGTGCTTGCAGACTTTCCTGCCTTGAAGAATATTTGGCACGCATCACGCTGTCTTGTTGGTTTTCTGGGAGTAAAAACCTTTTAGCCCCTATCAGCAAAGTGCCATATTAATTCAGAAAACACATGTCATAGAAAAATATGTTCAGAAGTACCAAACATTAATATCAGATCCATGCAAAGTTATTTGTGGGTTTTGAAGTATTTGTGGGTTTTCCAGACCCAAAATGTTGGGAGGTGTTTGATAAGACAAGTCTTCTTGCAAAGTGTCCAGCTGCTGATTTCCCAGAGCCTGCGTGCAGGATTTTCCTGCACTGTGTCTCTGCTGTGCAAAGTAGGAACTGCCACAGTGTGTGTGCTGCCTTAGCTTATTTTATTAAATACTGCATCTTTGGATGCTTGTTGTATAGGGAAATGCAGTTTTGGTTTGGGGTATGTATGTGTGGTGTGGTTTGTATTTTTTCCCACATATTCTCTCATGTGTCAGACATAATGGCAGCCTCACATCAAACTGCCATGGCATAAAAGATAGAGGGAACTGCAATGTCTCCGAGGCCTGCTTTGTGCTGGAGAAATTGGCTGTGATTAACATTGGTCCTCTTGGCTGAGCTGGGCCACATTCCTCCTCTAACCACAGCTCCCTCTGTTCTTTTCAGCATGTCTGTCTGTGCATCTCCTTTCCCTTCCCCCTCCATGATCCCTTTCTGGATCAGCCCTGGTCACCTTGGCTGTGGCAGGGTGCTCATGGAAAGGGGCTTTGGTGTGACCATGCGCTGTGGCAGTGACAGCGCGATTCAAACCAGTGCCGGTGTGTGGCGGGCGATGGCGGCCTGGGAACCAGGCGGGCCTACCATTAAAACCCAGTGCTGCGTGCTTGGCTCTTACCAGGCAGGTTTATTCCAGCTCTTTGCTCAAGCTTTCCTTTGAAACAGCCTTCCCAGCCACAAATCAGTAGGCAGCGCATTTCTGTGGGATGCAGACGTGCAAACAAGCGATGTCTGCTCTGGCTCTGCTGCCTAGAGTAGGGACGCTGTCGCAAGGGCTTGCAGGGTACTTAGGGAGAGCTTTTCCTCATTATCCCAGCCTCCATCTAACTGCTCTGGGAACTGCAGGGTTGATGTCTGGGAGATGTCAAAGCCAAATGGAGCCATAATGGGAAAGTGTAATAATGGGATCGACCTGCAGTTTTGCTAGTGGCAAATCAGTGTAGCTTGTGGGGTGTGTGCCCAGTTTGGGCTGGGCTGAGGAGGATGCAGAGAAGTGATGTTACATGGGTACAAGTGAAGATGTGCAGGGCCTGCCTCTGAAAGGCATGCAGAAAGCTGGGATTGTTTTTTCAGCTTGCCGATGGATCCCTGGCAGACACATGGTTGCACACGTGGTGGTCTGCTGCTCCACCAGGTCAGTGGGTTTACTTTTCCATCTGTGAGGTGAGGAGGAAAAGTCCTGAGGGCTGGGGAAGCAGGGCAGAAGAGTGTGGGCCAGAATGGATTGGGTCACAATTAGGGTAACTCAGCAGTGAATGGTTACTTACGTGGTATCAAATTAGATACTCTAAATATTGTGTTTTGTATTCAGCACAAGTTGGGTCTTTGCTGTTCTGAATCCTTAGGTTTATTTCTGTTGCCATAATCTCTTAACATTTGGGTTTTATGGTTCCTGCTTCCGGAAGAAGATGGCAATTTTATGGTCTTTCCATTTGTCCTTGGGCCACCTGTGAGCTGCCTGGACCTACTCTGCTCATGGCTTTGTAAATAGCAGTAATAATAACAACAGCAATAATCTGCTGTCTCTGTTGCCATCTGAAGTGCTGTATACATGTTTCTACAGTAACATAGATCAAAGAGATAGGAGACAAACAACCTGTCCCCAGATTTGTTGTATTTTAGATCCACATTACAGCAAACTAATGGGCTTAGTCACCTGCTTGATGGACGTCTCTTTCTTTTCAAAGGATGGATTTGCTCTTAAGTAAAGCTGTGCAAAAACTGGGAAGTGCTGCATCAGAGCTTTTGAATTTGGACCACTTCCAGTCCTGACATTCAGAAACTCATCCCTATGGGTGGCAAAGAGGTAAGCTTTTTCAAGTGTCCTAGAAGAAGAGTGCGAGGATGCATCATAGCTGAGTACTTGAGGCTGATGCTGAACATGCCAGATTTGTCAAGCTCCAGGGTGCAGGTTTGGCATGGCTGACACCACACACTGCATACAGTCCCCCTGGTTTACTAGAATTGTCTTCTTGTATAAAACACGCTGCCTTGCCTGGGTCGTGAGTGAGGAGGAAAACAGAATGCCCTGTGTCAAGAGCACTTATTTTGAAAAGCTCTTGAACTTGCATTAAATCAGAAAGTCTGGGGAAACTTATCCAGCCTTTTAATTAGCAGGACACCAGCTTTTTAGGGTATGCTGCTTTGACTGCAAGCATTGTTCTGACTTGCAGTAGGGAGGCAGTAACTTGTTTGGGCATTGGGGTTTTTTGGAGGGGAGAAGAGGGAAAGCACATCATGGTGTGACAAGTCAGCAGAACTAATTATGCATGTGTGTTTTATTACACCCCTGGCTTGGTTTATTCCTAATCCTGGGTCTACACGTCCTCCTTGATGTGGGAGGCCACGTATGCCTAGGACCTGTTGACCCATTAAAAGTGAACCTTAAAGGTAGTTTCAGGAAGACTTCTAGGACTAATACTACTGTAACTAATGCTGTGCTGCAGGCCAGGCACTTACCTCTTGTAAGTGGGTCACTGAAGCTAAACAAATTCCCCCCCATCTGAGGCTCTGACCTATTTGTAGGTTTCAAATCAATTGAACAAATTGTCAAGGTGCTATTTTTGCATTTACTTGGAATTTGAAATGATGACAGTCTCAGTTCTTAGTCAGATTTCTAGTAGCAGTGGATTTTTCTTAAAGGACTTGGATGAATGACTAAAGGTTGAAAACTGGGACAAACCAGTTTGGGGTTTTTTCTGTCAAATAGAATCTGCAGCCTTAAACAAATTATATATTTGTTGTTATTTTTATAACTAGCCTGGAAATGAAAGACAGCTGTCTGCTTCTGGTTTTGTGCTTGAATTAAATTTCCAACCTCAACCCGTGAAATTGGCAAAATTTTCATTTAGACCCAAGAGAAATTGCTGTTTAGGAAGGTTCTTTATCACTCCTTTCGAAGCTATAGCCACAGCCCTGGAGGCACCTGGCAGATGACCTTTGTTTTCTAGAGGAGCTAATGTCAGAGGGCCCTATAGCTTCCTCGCCCAGCAGAGAGGAGAAGGAGAGGGACAGAGATGCTGCAGCTCCTTGTGGTGCCTTCTGTGCTGAGTTTTCAGTGGTGATAGATGGCCCTTGTTGCTGTAGTGGAGACTGTGTTTGTTTGCATCCTGCTCACTAAATCACCTTCATCTAAGATTTATTCTGACTTGCTGAATGGTCTGAGCCGCTTTCAACTGCTGCCTTTTTTTTTTAAATGGAAAAGAAAAAACCCAACTTGATTAACTCCTTCCTACCCCTCCCACCTTTCTCTAAACATGGAATTTCCCTCCTACTATGAAACTACCTAGAGGGCAGGATCAACAGTATTCAGAACAGTACCAGGGACATTAGCAGCTTGTGGACTGTGAATCACAGGGCTATAAGCTAGGTAAGCTTCCCAGGCTGCTTTTGGAAAGGATGCTTATGGCTCCAAATATGAAACATGCCTGGCAGCTACATTATTGGTATTACTGTTAAGTATTGAGAGAGATGTTAGACTAGAAAAGATATCCATAGTAAGGCACTGCCAGGCGCATGCCTGCTCTCCCTAACTACTGTGCTCATGTGAAGGAAAGATGTTTGTCCTCTCCTGGGGCGAAGAGTGTGCTCAGCATGGGCACCAAAAGGAATGTGAGGCTTTTGAATAGCTGGCAAAGGGTGCAAGACCGGGGAACCTTGCAAGGTGCTAAGCTTAACATGAAGCTCTCCCTGCAGAGTAAGCCCAGCACAGGTCCCTGCACATCCCTGGGGGGCTGCCTGCCTGATCCGAGCCCCAATGCTCTGGCAAGTCTGGGGGGGAGGGGGGGGGCTGCTGGAGATGAAGTGTGTCTCTTCCTCTGCTGCAGGCTGTGCCAGCACTGTGTTCTGCTCCAAGCATGGTTGTGCTGTGAGTGAGTATGACTGGGTTAATGGAGTATGTCAAGGGAGCGAGGGCAGCATTTGGCAGTGAGCTACTGACTTGTCAGGCCTGGGGAAGTGGTATGTTACAGCTCAGCTTCTCACAAAGAATGAGCCTCTGGCTTAGGGCTGTGGTTTTTTTATTTGTGCCTATACAGATGCACACATTTAGAATATGTATTTTTTTATATAATTGAAGTGACTTGGATGGCTGATGGCAACACTGGGTTCAGAAATTTGCATTCTTGAAAACAGCCTGGTGATAACACAAGGTGCAGGAGATGAGCAGGGTCATGACAGTGCATTAGACGGTGGTGACTGGGAGAGGGCAACATTGCCTGCAGGCAGGGGGAGTTGTCCTTCTGGAAGAAACAGAAGTTAAGAGTCTGGAAGGGCATCAGCAGTGCCTGGTACCAGTGTTAAGTGAACTCATTCAAGGTAGTCTCAGCCTTGAAGTTGATGTAACATTTCTTGAAGGGGTCTTGATCTCAGACCTTTGCTTTCTCCTGACATAGGCATGTCTTGGGACAAGGGAGTGGTTCCTGGGATTTGGTGACAAAGGCTCATACCTGTCTTCTGCTTTTGCTAAGTCCCGTTGTCAATCTTTTTGTTGGCGAAAGGTTTCCTCACACTTGTCCAACCCTTTCTGCCTTTCATTGAATGACAAAGTAAATGACGCTTTCCTGCTTTAGGATATCTTTCCCTTTTGATTTGTGGTGTCATTTCACCTTTCCAATCTCAAAGCCACTCTGAAGAGTCCCAAACATCCAGCAGAGGGAAATCTTGAAATGTTGAAATCTGCTGGGTTCAAACTAGCCTGTTGGAGGGTGTGCAGGAGCCCCCGGCTGTGAATCACAGAAACTCAGTGGATGCAGAGCTCTGTAAAGTGCCACCCTGTGCTGGTGGGGACCCAGCTGGAGCCCTTTCCGCACATATATCCTTGGTTTTCCCTGCAGCTGGGGGTTGGTGACATGCAATAGCTCCTTGGTACCCTCTTTGGTACTCTTGCTGATCTTCCTCCCTTGGCACATGTCTTTCTTAGGTTGAAGAAGGTATTGGGTTTGCCTCACTCTCCTTCTGTCCCACAGGCTGGATGCAAAGGAGGAAGCATGGTAAAGGCAGCATCTTTCCAGGATTCATGGGCTCTTTGAGAGATGATCAGAGGGAGGCCAGATGACCTGCACAACACACACACCACTGTTTCTCGTCTGCAAAGGCAGCATCGGAGCGTTCTCCCCAGCCCCGCGCCACCCGGCTTGCCCGATCGTTTCCGGATGTTCCGCAGCTGCGAGTGGGAAGTCCTGGAGCGATCCCTCAATATCCTCCAGGCCAGTGACTTCTACTGGGGCCCCTTGTCTGTGGGGGAGGCTCACGCCAAGCTCCAGCGGGAGCCTGTAGGCACCTACTTGGTGCGGGACAGCTCGCAGGGGAACTGCTTGTTCAGCCTGAGCGTGCGGATGCCCACGGGGCCCGTGAGCCTTCGAATCTCATTCCAGGAGGGCTATTTCCGCCTCAAGAACTGGTTTTCAGACTGTGTGGTTCGACTGCTGGAGCTGGTGGTGGCAGGGACCCGGAACAACCCCTTGCACTTTGATGAGATGGGGGGAACTCCCCTGGTCTTCTCTGAGCCCTTGTGCCGGAGCCGCCGGGCGGTGCCCACACTGCGAGAATTGTGCTGCCGGAGCCTCCCTGCTGGTGCCATGACGGAGGACAGAGCAGGGCTGGGGGGCTCCGTGGGAATGTGTCTGAGGGAAGAGGTGTTCTCACCCCTGGAGAGAAGGGGAGGGTCAGAGAGGAGCGTTGGCCCCAGCTCCTCTCTATCCTGGGCTAGGAGATGATGCCATGCGTATGGGAGATGAAAGGAGATGCCTCTTTTATGGCTGTGCTGGTGGGATGTGTGCCACACCAGTGAGGCTGGACTGGCTGCTGGGAGAGGAGGGGGGAGGGCTGAGGGAGCAGAGCTTGAACCCAGTGGCTGTGACAAATTTGTCCTCATACATACACAGTGAGGTGACTTTCCCAGACATGCTTGGGGTAAAGCCAGACCTAAAGAGCAGACATTGCCACTGCCATCAAGTCCTGCTCTTTGCTCCATTTATAACTTAAAAGCTTCAGAAAGGTGAGTTGCCCATCCTCCCAGGTCAGCCCTGTGTACTCTTCTACCCCAAAGTGCTTGAGCTCATTTCTGCCTCAAACCTGCCCTCGTGGAATGCAGCTGAGTCCAGACTCACAGCAGTGCAGCTTGGACATTGATGGGATGACCCTTGTGCTCTGACCGAGGAAGCTGTGGTGGATCAAGAGCACATTTCACTCCTTGCAGCACGTATGCGATGCTTGTTACTTCAGAGGCCAGTGTTTGCACGAAGTGAAATCACTGCAGCCATGTACGATGCATGCAGCTTCACTGGTTTTTGCATTGCTTTATTCAATTGGATTTTTGAGAGTGAAGATGGGTTATGCTGTACATAAGGGCATGGCATTCCTGCAGAGATAACCCTGGTCTGGAGAGTTGTGTATGCCCTGGGAGGGTGTGAAGAGATGGGATCCTGCACCCTTTCTTAAGCTCATCTGATAGTGTGCTGCTGCCATCTGTCGAGCATCAGAAGATGTTTTGGTTTTGCCTGTGAAAAGGCAAGGAATTTTTTATATTAAATTTCTAAAATTTTAATAAAATTTTTATATTGATTTTTAAAAGTCAGTGAATACATGGGAACAACTTCATTCTTTTGTAACGTTGGAAGCCCAGTTAGTTTAGTGCCCAGGCTTAGCAATCAAACTGAAACTGAACAAGTGAATTTCTCATAAAGAACAAAAGCAGAGCACAAATGAGTTATCCTTGCTGGGAACATTAAACTTAAAATCATCTTGTAGTGTAATGTAGTGAAGAATTTTCTAAACAGAGAATACTTCTGAAAATCTCAGTCCTACATTTTTATAAAGTTTTTTTAGTACCTTAAAATTTGTACTGAGTGTTTGAAAAAAAAAAAGAGTAAATCAAGATCTTAGAACAGGGCAAAGCATCAGTGAACTTAAACTGGTGAGTATGAGTACAAATGGGAGGAACACAGTTCGCTTAAATAGGGTCATGGCTCATTTCAGGGCTAGTCGGTATGATGTCTTTAAAATAAGTGATTGAAAATAGCTACATGAAAGAAGAAATTCAGATACTCTAAAATTTGAGCCAAACCATTTTATATGCTGAACCATTTTATATGCTAAACATCCATAGCTGGGCAGGTAGCCTGCTTTGCTCATTCTGGCTTTCCTCTTCAGACCTGTATGGAAGAAAAAAGCTGATCAGGGGAAGGGAGTACACTGAATTTGCTCTACTGTCTTCAGCACAGAGAGATACAGGCTGTGATTCATCACAGGAGCCTAACTTAAGACACTGTTATTATTCTCTGGAGGGCTCTCTTGCTCTGCTGGCGGTGAGGTGCCTGGCCGGCTGTCTCAGGGCATTGGCTTATCAACCAGGGTAGTTAGGTAAGTGTCAGGGAAGTGGTGATCTTGTCCTTGCTGCCTGCTCCTTCCAGCTGCAGGGAGACCAGAGGCAGCTCAGTGGCCCTGCAGCTACTGTGTCTCTCAGCCCAGTGCAAAACAGGAGCTGGGATTGTTCATGTCCACAGGGTTTGTGTGCCCTGGGGTGGCTGATGTGGGCATAGTGTGGCTTGCTGCCAGCATCTCAGGTGGCTCTGGGCACCTCTGGGGCCGTTCCTGGGCTCTTGGGTGAAGCCCCTGCCTCAGCAGGGTTAGCCACACAGCTGCCCTCCCTTTCTGCCACAGAACAGTGGGACTGCATCTGCTGGCCCAGGCATCATGTCCACCCCTTGATCCTTTGATTTCTTGAGAGTGTCTGCTGAGGTGCTCTGGCTCCCTTCCTGCCATCCCTTCAGAAAGCAGGGCGGGGGAGGAGCAGTATAATTTCTTCCATGTTCAGAACTGAGCACAGGAATGCTTCTGTTTTCTGGCCATGGTTATATCTCACTGAGGGAAGAGCTTTCTAACAGTATTGCTCTGACCTGGCTGTGAACTGTTGTCATTTGGCCACAAATGAGCATCTTGGGTTGTATAGCTGGGGGCTGCAGAAGAGCCCTATTTGCGGCCTGGATTGTGCTTTAGGAAAATCACACTGTGGGAGAAGGAAATAGTTTGGATTTTAATAAAATCTACTTTATTTTGTTCCTTTTTTTTTTTTAATTGCACAGCAAGCACTTGTCTCAGTCTTAAAAGTAAGTCAATTCCATGCAGGGCTGCAGCGAATTGATTTGAGATCTGTGGATGAAAAGCAGTGAATTACTGCCAAGCATTGTTATATTGTGGAAGTTGAAAGCACATCATGTGTGAGTATCCTCATTATTCCCAAGGAGAGGTCACTCTGCAGATCCGGATTGGTGCAAGAAAGGAAATCAATGTAGAAAGAACAGGAAAGTGAAAAGTACATTGGCTGAGGTAAGCATTAGAGTCCTTCATTCTCTGCTTGGATGTTGGAAGAGAAACCTTTTTCTTTCAGCTCTTGAGAAAAAAAGTGTACAAAGCAAAACTGTAAGAATTTACTTCTATGGGGTAACACTATCCTGCTGCTGTCATTGGAGTCGGAGATGGTCACTTTAATGACCCTGCCTTTGAACGGGTCCCTCTGTCATGTAGGAGTAGCTCCTGGTGGTCTGTATCCAAATGTTTCTTTTGGTGGCTCCTAAGGGGACTTAAAAAGAAATTGCAAACTTCCTCACAACCTCCTGAGCACCATTTGGGGAATAGAAGAAAATTGTTTGCATTTTTATATGTTATGTTATACATTTCTCCAGCTGACTCATTTCAGTTTGTCGAGGAAACTTACACAGGCTTTGCAGATGGTTTTTTTTCAAGTGTTCTTCCTAACAGCAGAAGTTGAAAAGTTTAGTGCTTGTGAGAGGGGCTTTCTCTACCATGCTGTGAAGGGCCTGGATTTCAGTCCCAATATAGTGCAGGCATCCAGCAGGAAACTGCTCTTTGTTTGCTCCTAACTAGCTGTCTGTTGGTAGTGCTCTGGGACCCCAAGGGTTAATTTCCCAAAATTCTTCACTGGAACTTGCTAATAACTTCCATATGTACCCATGTGTGTGCTCAGGAGGGGCCCCACAGCCATCAGCTCTTGTAATAATACTTGATTACCTCTGACATAAGGGTCTGTATATCGTTAGGGATCAGGATTCACCAAAAGACATAAGTTTGTGCAAAAACACTTTAAAAACGTATTAACGTTTGGTCATCTCAGTGATTGGGAAATGAACTTTTCTTAGGTAGTCAAGCTTCAAAATAAAGCCTGTGTACACACAGCTGGATCTCAGTCTTGACCCTTACCCTGATGTACCTCTGAAAATGTGTATTTGTGTCATTAGTCTTGAAGTGTGCTAAACCCCTTAGTTTGCAACACACCTTGGTTAGGGGAATGTGATGGCTTTGTCTGATTGAGTTCATTTTGCCCCAGTTCCTTAGATGTTTTGCATCTGTACAGTTAAAACTGCACACACTGGAGCTTTCTGCCTGCCCTGTGCCATTCCCTGGTGCAAAGGCCAGGCTACTGAGGGCAGCCTTCAGAGAGAAAGTAGGTGTCAGAGGTAGAGGGAGATGTGGCAGAGTTGCTCTGAAGCTCCCAATGCCTCCCTGCAGAGCTGCCTGGGTCTTGGCAGGCTCCTGCTGCCTTCTGATCTCAGCTGGGGCTGGCGGAGCTGAGGTTTTGATTCAGGCAAAGCAAAGTACTTCCAAACGCTTCCTGTGCAAGGGCTGGCTCGATAGTAGGACTCTTCAGCCAGAAAATAGATGGCTGAGGTCTGCAGCAGAGATCTGTAAAGCCTAAATGCCATGAAGTCAGTGACCATGTGTTTTCTTAAAAATTCAGAGAGGCAACTGATGAAATACTCAAGTTCAAGACTCAAAAGGAGACATTTCTTCATGTGACATATAGTAGCTTAAGCTGTGGAAATCTCTGCCACAGGCCACCAGCAAGGCTAACCTCTATGTGGGTACAAAAAGGGATTAATGGTGATTGACGGAGCACCTCTGGAGGAGGAAAAGCAGAGTCGGGAGATAGGGGAGAGGCAGGATCCAGGTGGAGCTTTGAGTTCTGCACCTTGTAGAGCAGACCTCTGCTATGACAGGAGTGTGGGAACAAGCCAGCCTAGGCTCAGCCTGAGGCTCAGCAGCACAGGGGGCGGCCCAGACCAGCTGAGCTGGTGGCTCAGTGAGGGACAGCTGTGCTGAGCTCCCAGAACATGTGCTGGGCCTCTCAAGACGGAGGGGTCTGCACCTGGCAGACCTGTGCACCCACCCCTGCAGTGCAGTTGCATGCCCCAGTAGTTTGATGGCAGCTCCAAAGGGAGCAGCCCTCAGGCGCTTCTTCCCAGCTTTCACAAGCAGAAAAATTGGGACACCCATCTGATGCCTGGAGGCAAGCGTCAGCACAGGCAGAGGATAAAAACATCGCCATCATTCAGAATGAGTGAAAGAGCCTGAATTGTCAGCTGAGGGCACTGGGGGAGGCCAGCATCAGCCCGAGGTGACGGCTGGTTGGGGCAGAGCTGGGGGCTCCCAGCCTAACTGCGTGTCAGAAAGGAGCTGCAGAGCTTTGAGAAGCAAAGCACTAGGCAGGCTAATAGGTTCATCCGTCCCAGAGCAAATGACTTGCATACACTTTTAAATATTTTTGCCTCCTGAGGTACCTGCTTTCCCAAGACACCACCCTTACCATCAGAGCTCTCAGTCTTTGAGCTGGTCCCAGATGCCACTGAAATCAATGACCAGATTATTGTTCCTCTCTGAAGATTTTGGATTAGGCCTCCCTGTTTTGTCAGGCTGATGTGAGCAAAATGTGGGTTTTCCACACTAAACGTAATCAAAACAAACCCTGCTCCCACTGGCTTGTGCAACAAATCATGCTGGGGGAATTGCTGGCATTCGGCATGATTAGCCCAAGTGCAGATGCCTTCCAGCTTGTAAACAATAGCCTAAAGGATTGGAGAGGATCACAAACAAAGCACTTACAGAGAAGACAGCATTTTCAAAAGGGACTTGAGAGCTTATGTCCATTGGGGGTTTGTCTTTTAAAATTAAACTGGAAGTAAACAAATTGACAGAGACGGCTCTGAAGGATCTAAGAGAACGAAAGTGAGGAGACTGGATATAATACACCAAAAATCAAGCAGGGGAAAACTAGACAGGGTTAATGGGTCCTCTTAGACTCCTCAACAAGATGTCCCACAGCCATAGGGATGGGCAGACATTGGAAACCTCATCTGTCCTTGTGAATGAAGCCAGGTGAGATGTGTAAGAGGATGCAGGAGGAAACCCTTCTTCAGTTCATAGCAGAAAAAAAATCCCAAAAAAGCGGCGAGAGGAACAAAAGGATCAGGCAACTTGTGCTTGTTTTATGGCGATTCAGTCTGAAAGGGACATTCCCTCCTCAAACTGCAAGCTAGTGACAAATTGCTGTGATTTTCAGACTGAAAACTGTCCAAGTCACGTAAACCATAGTTTTTGTATTGTGCTTTTAATATATATTTTTTTAAAATCTCATTTTTATATAGGGTTTTTAAGTATAGGCTGTATTACTTTGAATTATGTCTCATTTCTCCTGGCCCTGGCAGAGTGAAGTAGCAAGTGTCCAGCTTCACACTCAAGAGCTCCTGCAAGGGGACAACAAGGCTCGTGACACTGATGGTCACTCAAATGACATGGTGAATGGGAGTTTTGGCCAGAGCTCACCAGTGTCTCTGTAACTGAGATGGTGTTGCAAGGAATGCTAAATCCAGAAAGACACGAACACCCTCATGCTTTCCCTGGTTCTGTGTCTGCTGGAAACACATAGTTCATCCATTTGTTTAAAAGGTTCAGGTAGCAGCTATTCTGATCACAGAGCATGAGGTATTTGCCAGATCCTTGCTGCCAGACTTTCAGTGCATCTTGAGTTGTTTTGGAATCCATGGAATCTCAAGCATAGAATAATACAGGCGCAAATCTAGGCATTCTTGGTAGTATCCAGCCTCCCATCTTCTAAGTGCTTCAATACTACAGTTGTACATTCTGCAGTACTGAGTTACGAAGGATTGATGGTTCCTCTTATCCTTGGTCTTCTGTAAGGAGCTCTCCAAGGCATTGGGATGGGAAAATGGGGCAGTGGAGAACATGAGCTGCAGATCTTTTCCTGCTCTTCCAGACTGTGCAGGGAATCAAGCAGATATGAAGGCAACTCTAATGTACGTGCTGAGATACCTAAAATAAGCCATGCAAACAAATCAGTCGTATGTTATCCAGATGGGACCGTTCAAATCCAATAATAGCAGTAAAGTGCTCCCAAACTCTGCAGAGAGAAAGATTATAGAAGGATCAGGTATAATTATAGTGCCTTATTATTACCATTCTCATCATTCTTTCTAACAAAGCTTTTCAATAGGGTGAAAAAACTTCTTGCAAGAGATCCTAATGTGTTTGCTGGCATTTTTTCATTCTTCCTTCCAAGGCTGTTCAAGTCAGCCCCTGTAAGTGATGTTACTAAATATCAGAATGATCTTGGACTATACTATCTTTCAGATGAAACCTTCTTCAGCATCTCTTTATGGCCTTGACTGCAGCAAACCCTTCTCCTGAAACACCTCACTGTTACTACCTCTAATGAGAGCACCAGCAAAAATACCCCTGTGCTGCTCTGATTCTTGCCTTGATACAAGTCCTTCCAAGCAGGGTTAAGTAATACTCTTGAAATGAAATACTAGTGTCTGCAAGTGGCTTGTCTGTGTACTGCTCCATGTATTCCGCATGGAATATAGGAATATAAGTGGAGTCATTCAGCAAAGATTCTCTACTTTGGAGCAGGTAATAGAGCTGGAGGTATATATCTGCAGAGTGTTCTCCCTGCCCGAGTCATGTCTCCTCTGAACACCATCAGTGCTTGTGAGAAAAGCCCAGGGTTATCAGAATCAGACCAGAGGCAAAATGAGTGCGGGAAACACACATCCTTGTCTGCAGATTGGTCCTGTAGGCTGGCACCACTCAAGAGAAGGAAAAAAAACCCCTGGCATTTAGTCAGCACTATCCCTTCCCAGATCACTGCAGATCCCTGGAAATATTGCCCTAATAGGAGCCTGACAGTGCAAGGAAGCCAGCTCACCTTGGAGACACAGCCACACAGCAGCTCTGAAACCCAGTGTGGACTTCCCAGGGAGGGGATTTTTCACCAGAGGGAAGTCCCAGGCAGCTTCCACTTCTGCAGCTCCCCCAGCTTAGGGAGCAATTTGCTATGGGGAAAAGCTGTCGATGAGCATGTGGATGGTAAAAACTCTACAAACACATCTTGTTCTTAATCTGCAGCACACCCTGCATTGCCATCCTCATGGCCCTAATTTAGTGAATCCCTTGCACCTCTGTCAGCTTGGGGACATGCCTGTACCTGTGCCTATGTCCAGTGTTGCAGCACAGGACAGCATCTCTCCCAGGCTCCGTGGCTCCATGCCCTGCTCACCCGCAAGTCCTGAGCAAACCAGGAGGAGAGGCGATGTGGTTTGAACAGAGGCAGCAGGTTTGGAGGGGGACGTGTTAGGTTTATTTCGTGGGCCGGGGGAAAGGGGTGATTTGCTGAAATGGGTCTTTTTCTTCTCGTCTTCCCCTGAGCACCTTGGTAGAGCCTTCCTCTCAACTCAATGAAAGTAGGGCAGAGTCTAACCACATTTCAAGCTGTCTTGTGTTTTTGGATTCTGGGTAACTGTGATCTTTATCTGTTCCTAGAAAAGATTTAAACAACTTACAAACCAGAGCTGGGCAGAGATAATAAAGGAAGCAGTACTGGGGTGGAGAAGGATCTCCCCAGAGTGTACAGAGTGGTGTGGTCTCTCCATGGGCCCAGCTGTGGTAGAGGGTCTCAGCATGGCTGCTTAGGCTGTAGGGGGACACAGAGGGGGTGCCTTAGGGAAACCTCAGCAGTATTAGTAGCTAGGTATAAAATGTGGGTACATGTATATATATGCATATATATAAATATATATATATGTAAAAAGCAAGTGGAGATACAATTAGTCACAAAAGAAGGTGTCTGAACCCTGCTATGGTACCTAGTCTCAACTCCATGCACTTGTTCCTGCTGAGGTTTATGTCTCCATGCAGACTGGATATGCTTCCTCTTATTCTCCAGGGTTTTTTGCATTTCTCATCCCTGTGGGACCCACATCTGACATTATGCAGTTCTCCAGGGAGAGGAGACCACCTTGCATTGGAGGGGTTGGAGTGGGTTTGGGCTCAGTGCCTTACCTCCAGGCTCACAGGGAGGTTCACAAAACCCCTCCCAGGTCTCCCCATGGCCTACGACAGCCTTGGATGCTCCCAGTGTGCTCAGCGGTGATCTGTAAGGGTTTGGGAAACAAAACCCAGTGATGTTTCTCTTGCATTAGGTCAAAACTACAGATCCTTGTCCTGTAGTTCTGTCAGCCAGGAATGTAGACAGCAGGTGGGAAATTCAGGGGTAGGGAGGAAAACAGAATGAAACACATTTCTGTATTGGCAAAAATCCTAGCAGAGATGTGGTTCTTCCAGCACATGTTTTTGCCAGGATCCTTTATTTAGTTTTCATAGCCAGAATAGGGCCTGGTGGCAAAATTATGTTTTTCCACCCTAGGAGAGTGTGCTATTACAGCTGTATCAGCCTGCATATTCTCCACAGTCCACAATCAACGCAAAGTTGAGGAATTAATAGAAAGAAAAAACAATATATTCACTTGCCAGTGAGATACTTAGCTACTTAATCCTTTCCCAGCTTTCCTCCTGGGAGCTGGCAGAAGCCTGGAGTGCATGAGGAAAGCTGTGCCAATCTAAAGTGGGGTGTAACTGCACTGAAGTGTCTGCTGTGGGGATCCATGCTGGTTCCCAGGGTCACTCCAACTGTGCTGCCTGTTCTACTTCCCAGTGTCCTGAGCTGAAACGTTCCTGCAGGCTGAAGAAAGAGTCCCAGAAAAAGGGAAGACATTAAAAGGAAAAAAAGATATTTAGAAAAGCCAGAAAAAAAGGGAGAGAAATAGCAGGCAAGGGAATGAGGTGGTTTAGCTGAAAGGGAGTGCAGAGACCTCTTGAAACAAGCTCATGGGGAAGGAGCTTAGATTCGGAGTCAGCTGTGGGGCAGCCTTGGGTACCTGGGGGCAGTCAGTTGCCAGGCTGCAGGGAACTGGGGTTGGCACAGCTGGCTGGCTCAAAGCAGGGCTGAGGCCCAATGAGTTTTCCTGCACAGACAAGACCAGAAGGGCCATCTGGCGAGGCCATCGCTAGCTGGAGCCAGTCCTGCAGCTCCCTTGCAACTGCTGCCATCTTGTCCAACATGATCCTCCCTGTGTGTGCCCTGCACAGGACCCAGCACCTGCCAAACTTGCCTGCCTGCCTCCCTTCACCCCCAGCATGGGGGATGCACAGCCTTTCTTCACTCAGGACAGTTTCAGAGCCTGATGTGCACACCTCAAGGCATGCAGCTGGCGAGCAGAGGCTCAGGGGCTCCTGTTTTAGGGGAGCACTGCTGGCAGCATGCCCTGCTCCTGCCCAGCATCCCACCCCCAGAATTTTTGCTGCTAATGTGAGAAAGTTTGGGCTGGCCTGCTTGTGGCATCGAGGGGCTGGTGACACATCCTGTGACCGTGGGAGGCCTGTGTGCCTGTGACTCCTGTACTCATGCTGCCATGGGGGCTGTCTAGGTGTGTGAGTCTGTGGCTGTTTGTGGGGACACTCCTTTGAGCCTGCCCCTGCTGAGGCAACCTCTGCAAATTGAACACCATTACCAGCACCTTGACTAGTGCAGCGACATTGGTCAGTGGCATGAAATAGGTACTTGGGCTTTGCTTGTGATGGGAAGCACCCACGTGTGTGCCAAGAGGCCTCTGCAAGCTGAGAATTGTCATTTATAATGAAACTGTGCTCCTCACTAGCACTGGCAGGAGTTTCCAGAGCACCCTTGGCACAGAAGGCTTGTGAGTGCGGAGATGGTGCCAGGGCTGGAGGCAATGCTGCTGGCAGGTCCCTGTGCTTTGCCCCCTGGCTGGGAGCCGCTGCCCCCTAAAAGGGCTCAGCAGAAGTGACTCGGCTGCCGCTGCCAGAAAAGGCTGCGAGGGGAGTGTCCGGTGGTGTGGGGCAAGAGGTGTGTGGGGGATGACTGGGCTGGGCTGCTGCGGGGACAGTGACCTCTCGCGTAGAAAGGGGCGACAAGGGCAGGACACAGCGCGGATGGGTTACACCCGCGGCAGAGAGATTAATTTTCCTTTTCCTCACCCTGTCTTCTGCTGCTTCTGCCTGACGGTCGAACTGCGACTGCAGTATCTGCAGCTTGCTGAGTAAAAGTTGTTCCTCGAGCTGTTGATTACGGTTAATTAGCATTAATTTTGCCTTAAGCTCGATGTAGTTGTGCTCGTTTTCTCCAGGGTTGCGACTCCTCCGGTCCCCCGGTGCCCTGGGCCCGTGGTGGGTGGGCGGGCGCGGGAAGGAGGGAGGGGGCGGCCGGGGCGGCGGCGCCATCTTGTGGGCGAGGGCGCGGGTCGGCGGGAGCGGCCGCCGCCCGTCCCTGACCGCCCCGCCACCGGGGCACGACCGGACCGGGCTCGATGTGCGCGGCTCAGCCTCCCGCAGGGGGCGGGAGTGCTGCCCGGGGGAAGATTTAACCCCCTGCATCAGGCTGACCTAACATGGCCCGCTCCACCCTCACGTCAGCCCCAGGCCCGGCCAGGTGGATGTTCTTCTGGAAGGTGTCACCCTGAGTAGGCAAAGCTCTCCCGCCAGGCGAACTCCCTCTGGCCACAGCTTGCCACACAAGGAGCCAATGAAGGAGAACGGGTGGCATTCACCGCGAGGCTGAGGCACGGCCCTGAGAGGGTGCGTCAGGCCTGTGGTGGTAACTTAGTCCCTTGGGAATCTTTCCAGCAGGTGAGCAGAGAAAAAGCAGGAGTGGGTGATTTCTAGGGCAGACTTGTTTTGCTGGTGAAAGGCAATTAGAGAACTGCCTCCTCCCTTCCCCACGGTGGTGTTAACACCTCTGATTTTCTGTTTTCCCACCAAGTCACTGATCATTCTCTTCCCTAGAGCAGTTCAGTTGGTAGAAACGTGAGGGCATTGGCAGCTTTTACCTCAGCATCATCCAGCCCTGCTGAGAGGCACTCGACACACAACAGTGGTAAAAATGCTGGCAGAGGTATGTTCCTGCTCACGCTGGCTCTGCTATCACTCCTGCTGCCAGATAGAGGGAAACTGTATGCCTTGGAGTCCCGGGTTAGAGGAGTCAGAAACCGTGAGTCCTCGGAGGCGCAGGTGTTGCCAGTGGCTGGCTTTCCAGCGATGGGGGTTTGAGTTGATCTCAGAACAAGGCAGCAAACCCAGAGCTGCTGTGCTGAGGGATGCTATGAAGCACTCTGTGCAATCAGGCTCGTTGAGTTGCTGCAGCTCTTCTGTGTGCCAAGTGGTGTTTCTTTTTTGGATGGTTGTGGTGTTAAACGCTTCAGCAATAAAGAGGCTTTGTTGTGGTCTCTGCAGCATTGCTTTTGCCTTGGCTAGCAGCAGCCTTTTTGTTTGAATTAATGCTTTCCCTGGAGTTGGCTGTGGGGGCATGTGTGGGCTCGTGTGTGTGCCTTGGCTTGTGGGTGTACATTGGACACAGCTGTGAACAGGCACTTCTGGTAGGTGCAGCACTTGCCCAAACTTCGTGTTCATGCATGCCGGAGCAATGTGCTTTTCCTCACGGTTGGGAATGCTGGCCACTATTGTGGGCTTTTTGAAGTGCTTGGGTGATATTAATAGCCACTTTTCAGCTACAGGCAGAAACTGGCTTGAATCTACCCCAATCCTGTATTTAATTTCAGAAAGTGTCAGCATTCGCTGCACCAAAGGAAGGACCAAGCCATACAGGTCCTGGCCAGTCAGCGCAGTGGTGGGTTTTCAACTGGCTAGGCAGTTGTCACCTCATCGTGCTGCAGGGACTGGCTCGAGTGCACCAATGTACTGAATAATGCATGAGTGAAGGTCATACCATGATTTACTCCTTTGGAGCTTTTAAATTTATTTCTTTTGGCACAGGTATCCTGGCTAGTTCCACCTAAGTTTTGGGGCGATCAGTTCAGTCCCGCTACAGGCTGGTAATAGCAGCTCCCCAGCTTTTCCTCATCTTCCTCCCATTTATGTCTCCAGGGTTAAAACTCAGTTCAGAATCTCCAGACCAAATTGAATTAGAATTTAACATTCAAAGATTCAGGCTCCCTTTAGGCTCTAAGGAACAGAATGTCATCCTGTCTCGCAGTTAATAGCTGCTGGGTAGTCGTTTCAAAGCCATTTCTTTTCAGTGAGCTCTACCATAGCAAATCCCAGCAGTGAATGTATTTCTGGCCTGGCTGTGCCTTTAATCCCACAGCTGAGTCTTATGTGTGATCTCTTTTGAAATGCTAGATTTTTTTTTTTTTAATTCCAGACAGTGATATTTCTAGGACTTGGCATTTCAAGTGGCAACAGGGTTGTTTATAGGAAGAGAACAGAAAGGACGGAAGGGTGATGTTAACCTAGCAGCCCTACAAACCTACCGCACTTAATCCACTTATCACCCTGAATTCCTGAAGCAGATAAATGCTGATAACAGTTAAAACACATCACTGGTAGGAGCAGCATGTTCTGTCCTCTAGAAATACATCAATACTGGGAATTACAGAGCTATGTGCTACCATGGGGATGAGCATGATATAAGAGCCGAGGAAGCCCTCACTATTCAGCGGAGTTCTTCCACAGGAAGGTAGTGAGCCTCTCCTTCCTTCTCTCTCTCTGCCCCAACTACCTTGAGATGCCACTCAGGCCTGAGAAAGGCTTCTGAATACTGTTGTGACCCCAGAGCCACAGCTGCCTGATCTGTGCCTCCATATCTGAAATACCAAGTGGGCCCCGAGTGTCTTGTTACTGCTTTTGATTGTCCTTGCTGCTCAGCATTAAGACCTGTGAGGAGCGATTTCCAGCTGAGACCAGCCCTGTGCAGCTCACATCAGCATGTCTTGGGGAGAGGAGTTGGTTTTGGCTAATCTGAGCTAAACCTTCCCTGGAGGAGTGCAGCTGCTGCACCAGCCTTGCAGAGCCACAAAAAGCCACTTTCTCCTCTCCCCATCTGTCAGGGATTTCAGAGAGGTACTGGAGCCATCCTCGGGCACCATGCCTCCCCCTGTGTCAAGACCCCTTCCTCCTGGGGACCTGTCCCAGGCTGAACAGGAGGAAAAATTCTGTAAACCAAAGATTGTTTGGAGTAAACCTCGTTCCTACGAAGTCTGGAGGGATAAAACAACTGATAGCGCTTTTGAATACATGAAGCTTACAGGCTCATCTACTGCCTTAGGTCTTTCCCCACATGGCCATCCCCCACCAGTCTCTGAGCACAGCACCCCATGTGAGTGGGCACCCTTGAAGCTGCAGCTAAGTGCTTTCTTGTGGACAGTGCAATTGTCTCACAAGAAGTGTGAAAGGAGGAAGCTGCCTAAAGAGAAGTGAAGACCTCTCAGCCACGGGAGTTTTTATGAGTCAGATGCTGCTCAGCTGTTGCATTGCAGATGTCTTAGCTAAAAACAAGCATTCATTGAAAATCAAAGACTCTTCGTGAGTATAGGCGGCAGAAGCCTCCCACAAAATGTGTTTTTTCTTCTTCAAAGGGCTCTCCTTAGATTTGCCTACAATAGATTACTTAAAGCATGCCCACATTGCGAAGCTGGTTCAGAGCCAGCACGGTGTGGATCTGAAACAGTCCAGCTGTTCAGGAAGAATTCACTGTCTGGTTGTTCTCGCTTTGTGAATGTGAGTGCCTTCCTCTGAAGGGACCTAGTGGAGAAGTTGGCTGTGGAGGACCGTTTTGTGGAGTCAGGGGTACAGTAGAGCCTTTGCTCTATACTGACTACTCACGTGTGTACTGGTTTTCTGTATTGAGGCCAAAACAGGTGATCCCACACTTTGTGGAAGGTAATAAAGTTTGTTGTAAATGCATGCGATGTTTTACAGTCATCAGGAAGCAAAGCTCTGTGTGTTGAAGTGCTTGTGGTCTAGTCTTTGGACACTCGCTAGGAGGTCTAACACCATCATTGTAGTACAGAGAAGTCAACCCTGGTGTGGGGAGGAGTCTGACCAAAAAGCAGAAGAGCTTGCATCTGCCAGGAACTGCTTGCCAAATGCAGTGTGTGTACATCTCGCCTGTCCTTCGCAAACAGGAGGGGACCAACCAGCTGCCCTGGCATGAAAATACCTGACAAACCTCCCTCTCCTTTGCCTTTTGGATCTTTGTGTCTGGTTGCGTTCTTACAGCCTTTGACGCCCCCGTCATGATCCCAAATCTAAAAGTCATCTTTCTGTTTCTTTGGTTGCTTCAGTGTGGAGGTAAACAAATATTTTCTTTTTAATTCCTTTTGTTTACTGTCATATTTTTCATATTAGAGCAGTTCCAGCTGCTATCCTTTGCTAATTTCCAGAGATCCCCTCTAGGAATTTGCACACTGCTGCTATTTCTGTCTTTTAAGCATTTCAAAGCTAAAGGAGTGAATAGTCAAGAAAGGGGGAACATGGAAGAAGGGTTAGATAACCTAAATAAAATGGTTTGACTTTTTCCTTGGTATGTTCTTTTCAACATAGTGGCTTCTGGGATAGTACAAGAAGATGGATCTCTCCTCTCTTTTGTTACAATAGTGCTTAGCTGTGTCTTATATAGAAACTATATTCATGTGCGTTCTGCTATGTAGAGGCGAGGAGAAGGATGATGAATGATTTTGAAAAATATGGCCCAGAAAAAACCACTTGGGTTATCACTTCCACAGTGTCTGCAGGATTTTGTTACCACTTTTTCATAATACTGTAACTAGTGTACACAGGACTGAGCATGTCCCTGAGGACTGTACTGTTTCTCAGTTGCTTTCACAGCCAAGAACCTTTCTCTGGTGTTGTAACCTAAGCTCTTCCTTACTGTCAGGCTGTTGTCCCTGGCTATTTGATCCGTAGAGAATTTTCCTTAACATATGGTACTTCCCAATAGTCCTTTCTGGGCAGTAGCTGTGCCCTCTCTCCATTGTTGTCCCCCACCATGAACCCTCAGTGCTCAGCATTCAGCAGTGCTAAGTCTGAGTTGCCTTTTCCAATGCCAGCTCCCGCTGTGCTGAGGTGACACTGCTGTTGTGATGCAGTGTTAGTCCATGGTGACAGAAAAGCAAGCCTAGCTGTGCTCTGGGACAGCTTTAATACCTTGTTATGAGCCTGTTCATAGATGCAGAACTCCAGGGAATCCCATCAAAAGCATAAATGGAAAAGCCTGCTCATCCCCTGCTTTCTCTCTCTATCCTTGTTTCCCTCCTCTCTTTTCATGTCTCTGAAAGAATCCTTAGTTTTGTGAGAAGACTTTTTAGTTTCCAATTCCCTTTCTTAAGGAGGCTCCTCTTAAGTTGCTTTATATGTGGTGTTATATCAGCTGACAAATAAATAGATCCAGAGACTGCCTGATACTGAACCCAGATCTGGCTGGGAGCCAAAGAAGTCCTGTACCCCAGTCTCCTTACTAGCCTGTGGCTCAGTCTTAGGTTTTTTTCCTTTTTATTAAACAAAACAGGGAGTGAAGTCTGATGTGGTTCCCCATCTTATTCATCCTTTCTTTTAACTTCTGACATCATTGTCAACTGAGTTGCAGTGATAGATCACTTTAAGCTGCCTTGTGTGTATTAGGAGGATGCATATGAAGGGCATGCTCTCATCACTGCCTAAGATACTGTCATGTATAAATATTTAAGATCTGCAGTCATCTGCAGATAGTTCCCGTAGCTAACATTGAGGCTTGTGCTTTGCTCCCATTTTAGAGCAAAAAAGGTTTGGAGTGATTAAGCTGTGGCTTATTTCTCATGACCCTGATGCTGGCCCCTGTACGGAATATGCAATCTCCTTCCTCACTTGCTTTTCAGAAATATACAGTCCCACTGATAATACCTGCTTGCATGCAACACCTTCACTGCCACAGGGCCATCACGTGGCCACACATAGATTCCCAAGCGGGGTTTATACCTTGGGAGTTTCAGGAGATGTCCAGCTAGCATTTATCTTGGAAAAGTGCTTTCTATTCACCTGCTGTAAATACGTTCATACACTACTGCAAAATCAGTTCACTTCCTGCTTAATTTCCTGTCTTTCTGCATGCTGGCATTGTATGGAGGAGCTCACAAGAGAAAAGGGGAAGCCTGTGAATGCAGCAGGCTATCGTGTATCGGACAGCAATTACTCAAGAGACACAGAAAAGATCACACAGGGCACATGCTCTGAATCACTCAGCTTCTGACAAGGGCTAACGCTGCATGCAGCAGACACACTTCCTGGTGTATGGTTATTTTTAGAGTGATCCTGTCTTTGGGGCAGCCATCCTTTCCTCAATGAAAGTGAGGTTAGGTGAGTGCTAACAATTATTATCCTTACAGGAGGAAATGTCGATGTACAGCAGAAACCTCCAGTCCAGGTTGCCCTGCTCAAGGAAGGAATATCCATCCCCTGTAAAGTCATCTTCCCTTACATGCCAAAATACACCAAATTTTCAATCTGCTATTACTGGGTTAATTCACTGGGTCAGGAGACATCTATCTACAGTAGGATGGAAGACGTAGCCATTCCTTCTGGAGAAGAGAATAAGACTGCTGCCTTATCGTACGACTACAGAATCATGCCACTTGAAAACACCTCTTCTACTGGCACGTACTACTGCAGGGTCAAATGGAATAATATCCAAAAAACAGGAAAGGGAGTATTTGTCCTTATTAGAGGTAAGTGAACAACCAGAAAGGAAGGCCAGGAGGTTAAAAATCAGCTGTATCTGGCTATGAAAACCTGATCTTTGCTCTTCTTTTTCTCTATCCACACATGGTATGAAGTCAGGTATGAATGATGCTTTATGTCCAGTACTAATTGCCATCAGAGTTGAAATGCACTTGGCACAGGTGTTCTGCTGTTCCCAATGCATAGGTGGTGACATGAAGAGGCAGTAATTTATATCCGCCCTGCCAGATGGGAGTCAGGATCTATCCAGGGAACCCTGGGCACTGGGTCAGACAGTGCTTTTAGGTGTCATTGTTCAGGAGACAGTGTGGTTTGTCCTTCAGCAGTGTGACAGAGGCAACAGATGAGGTCAGTCATTAGGGTGCTTGCTGTTATCACATGTACAGGTTCAGCATGCTCAGTTTTAGGGACTCATGAACAGGTTATGGCCTCACCAACATGCCTCGCTCTTTTCCATTTGGTACAGGGATTGGTTGGTCTGTTAATGAGCACACTGGAAAGTAGAAAGCTTGATGCAACATAAGAAGAATGTTAAAGAGAAGTGATAAGATTGTGGATGCTGCTGACTGGCTGGATGTGCACTAATGACTGTTGGATATGAAGAACGTGTTAATGTAAATGCAAAGAGCTGTGATGGAGTAGCTTTGCTATACTGGTCAGAGGATGCCTACAGTACCCATCCTTCCAGTTCATGTGGCCTGGGTGCATTCCACCATCTGTCTTTTTGCTCCTATAACAAAAGACCTTTGCCAGCCTCTATCTACCAAATTTCTTGTCTCTCATAATTATATCATCTCCCTCTGTGAAGTGGAGCTGCTTATACCCTGCATCTTCTGTGTGATTCTGCAGCTGCACCCTGCTCTCCATTCAGTCAGACTGTGTTTTGAAGGGTGTGTGCATTTCTGCCACCAGTTCTGCACTCCTGTAGTTTAGTTTTCTCAAGGCTTTTTCCAGAGTTAAAAATACAGCAGGGTTGTAACTTCCACTCACACTGTAAATCTTTTGCCTCTTTTCTTACAGATACAGGATACATAAATACCACTTATGGGTGGGAAATCCTCGTTACTCTTAATGTTCTTCTTGCTGTATTGAGTATCACCACAACAGCTCTGCTTCTGTGGAAAAGAAAGGCAAGTAATAACCAAACAAAAAGCAATACCTGATGCATTCTAGGAATTAATTCCACTTGCTTCTAACTTGACTGAATTGGAAGTCCCCGTGCTGAAATTTTCCATGCAGGGTGTGTGATCCAGCTTATTTTCTTAAGTTCAGTTTTTCTGAGAAGAAAAGATTACAGGAAAGACAAAATGAGTAAGTGATTTGCCCATTAAAGAAATTCTGGCAATCATTTTGACTACAGCGTGCTCTGCTTTAGAGCAAGGATTTGACACAGGGCAAGAAGTCACACTAGCAGTATGCTGGCCATATATTCTCAGTGTGCTGAGAACGTTCAAGGAGATGTAGCCTTGTGATGGGATTTTGGAAATTGCAGTTTGTGCATACTCAGTCATGGCTTTTGACAATTTACCAGTTCAGTTGTCTAAAACCCCTGTGAAGGGACCAGTTAGACACGTAATGTCCTGTGCACCCGAGCAAATCTGTTACAACCCTGATGGCAGGACTTTCCCTATTTCTAATCATCTTTCAAGATGGAGTTACTCTTTCAAGGAGACTGCAGCTGCATTCCTGAGCTTGGGCACCATAGCAAAAAAACTCTGCACTGTGATGGGGATGGGGACCAAAGCCTTGGGCATCTGTTTGGCAGAGAAAACCTTAAGAGACAGAGTAAGAGGGGAAGGTCAAGATAAGGATCCCAAGGAAGCCTGTGTGAAAATTACAAATAACTGGGTGTGGGGTGGGGGTGGGGGGGTGGATGGGAAATATAAAGGAACAAAGATCAGACTATATAATCTCCGGGGACACCTTCCATTATCAGTAATTCTGTGAGGCTGGAAGAATGAGCCTCAGTGGGGAAACTGGGGCTGGAATCTCGAGTGAGGAAGCACTAGGATGGTCTTAAGACTGGATTGACAGAGCCCCTTGGGTGAGCAGAATAGTGTCCCAGGTTGGGACCAGCTGGGTAAGGAAGTGGAATCTGGGAAGCTGAGAGCAAAGGGGATACCAGGAGTGGGAAAGAAAGGATTTGAGGAGTGGGAGAAGAACAGCCAAAAGCAGAGCTAGGAGATCTGGATGAGATGGACCCTGTGGAAAAACCTTTGGAATCATGATATTTGAATCCCTGCTGTTTGGGGAAAACCTACTGCTTCTAGTACTGCCACCCTCAGATGTTCCAATAGCATCATCTGCATTCTTCCAGAGATCTCAAGGCTGGCTAAAAAATACCCTTACGCCTTTTAGAATGGAATTTGGGATTGTTGGTTTCTAGGCAGAGTGCCCCATAACTCCTTAAAGCTGTTCTCTGCCACCACAGCAGCAGACTCTCTGTGTGCTCTTTTATGTGGAGGCTGTGCTTCGTGTAAGTCCTTCAACTCCAAGGAGCATCAGGTTTCAGCACACACAGTCAGAGATCATGAGGTTGAAAACAGAACGGCAGCAGTTGGCAGCCCAGCTAATCTCATGAGACTTACCTTGCAGGCAGTCTGATGTAGGGGAAGGGGTGTAAGAGGCAAAGGGAGTTGGCTGGAGACAGGCCCCCATCTCTGTTTGCCTAGAGAGTATTTCTGTGGAGGGTGAGAAGGGGAGGCACTGTCAGGACTCACCAATTGGCATATCTGAATTTTGAGGTGGGCCAGCGAATCTCAGACTTATGGCCTCTCCTTGGGGTCTGAAGAGATTGTGCAGTCATTACATTTGCCCTCCTGCAGAACACAGCCCATATTTCTCACCACAGCTTGCTCAGACCTGCTGGTTTAAAAATGTTTATCTTTAAGAGAAGCTATTTAGCATCCTCCTTAGTTACTAATGGACTGGAAAGCAGTTTGTCGTTTTCATGTGATGTGAATATAATCATCCCACTTCTTTCTGAATTAGAACAGAGATACTTAGCAAAGCCTTCTGCCTTTTCTGCCTCTTCTCTTGCTTGCTGAGCAGGGTAACCCTTCTCTGTATGTGAATCGAATGTGTTGAAGGAGAACTCATCTGATGCAAGAAACAGTTCACACGATGGGACCTTCTTCCTTCCACTCCGTGCTGGACTCATGCATTCATGTTTCACTGACTAGATGTTACCATTAATGATTGTCTGGTGCTCTTCTGTAGACTCTGTGTATTAGGAAAAGCTTCCCTGCCAAGTCTTGATAAAAGTAATTGCATTTTGCCTCTCTGAAATTCCTCTCTGCGCTATGACCAGTGCCCTGCTTTACTCCCTGTCCTATAGCATTGTTTTGTGCTACTCATTACTTACACCCTTCAGCCAGTAAGGTTTCAGTGGTGAAAGTGCTTTATATATACACACAGAGCCCCGTTCTCCTTTCCACTGCTGCAGTGTAAGTCACTGGATTCTACACTTAACCATGCAGTGAGCAAAGTAACCAGCACATGTTATGCAGACACTACCAGCACTCTTTTTTTTGTGGAAGCATTCAGGAGTTGTGCAAACAGCTGGCTTTGATATGACATTGGTGTTCATTTTAGCTTTGGGAACATGTAGTTTTCTCCAAATGTGTTGTTTGGTGTCTTGTCCTGAGCAGGTGTTGTGCCCTAGAAGGAACCAGCCGAATATCCTGAGACAGGAGGTGGAAACACAGCTCCCTTCAGCCAGCCCACCACCACTACCACCTCCTGTCTATGACGTGAGTACCAGAATCACCCTTCATCTCTTCTGTCCACATCATGGTACAACCCTTCCTTTCCCTGCCATGGTACAGACAGTGCCAGTATCATGATGTGAAACATAACCTACACCTTCATACCAGCCTGGTCTGGTGACCTTGCCCTGCTTAGCTTCTCTCAGGACTGGTTGTGTCTCCATCCCAGTCCCAGTCATGGCCTCCCCAGTGCCCAAGCCTTGCCTGATGCCCTGCTGAGCAGCACCTTTCCTTCTACCAGCAGCACAGAGCAGGAAGTGTGGGGCCAAGGAGGGTTTCTGGTGGAAGAGGTAGAAGGGTCTTCAAAAGTCGAGAAGGAAGAGAAACTCTCGGCCCCACTTTGTACTGCAGAATGTTACAAGGGCATGCCCTTCCCAGCTGGAGAATGATGCCTCAGGAAAGGGGCAGAGACATGATGCCCTGACTGGCCCCCTAGCTGTTTTGAGTCTCTGCTGTCATACCTTCACTGATGCCAGTGTCACAGACCACTGCAGTCCTGAGCAGACACACTAGCTAGCAGGGGGAAATGGGCAAGGGGAAAGTAAAGGAAGTTTATTGTTTTTAAGCATTTCCCTTTTCATTGTGCAGGATCTCCTTTACCATTTCCCAAACATAGGAATGCTAACTCTTCCCACTCCTCGAGCCCAGTAGCCTCAGTATCATACGTAGTGGGATTGAAGTGGCTCCCCTGAAGTATCAGGCCTAGACCTCAGCTACCTCAAGTAAACATGACTCCTAATCCCATTTACAACCTGTCCAGCTCAATTTTAAACGGATTCCTTTAACTCCCATGGGATGGCTGCTCCAATAAGAAGGGAAGGGTTTGGTTGTTTTTTTTTTTCTTGTGATCTGTGGGACCAACGAGGAGGAATACAATGAAAGTGAGTAGAGAATGATTTTACCTGTATATTAGGAAACCTTTCTGTCTGTGAGGTCTCTAAGGGTTGGAAAAGTCTCTCCAAGGAAAACCTGTGAGCTCTCCTGCATTAATCATTTAAACTAAACAAAGGGAAGCTCTGGACAATGTACTACAGAGGGGAGCAAAGCTCTGCTAGGGAAGCAGGAGACCTGATCGGGAGCAGATCCCTACCAGAGGATGAGCCTGCCCCTTCTCATTCTGGGGGCAGCACCATTTTGTGGCCCTTTAATTTTTGGAGTTTAAAAGAGAGCACTATGTATTGTATGTTATATGTTTATTCTGGGCAAAAGGCAATGCTTTGGGTAAAGGAGGTTGCAGGTTATAAACCTTTTCATTTGTATCAAGTAATTTCTTTTTAATTCAGGCTTATAAAAATCCGAATGGGTAGTTTCCTGCTGAAGTGGATGATTTCTGCAAGGAGACAAAAAAAAAATCAAATCCATTTCTCGCTCAGTCGGCCTCGTCATGCATCCTTAGCTCCATCTTAATTACATGTTTCATCATGTTATTCTGTTCAGGCTCCACTAAGGCTAATATAGCAAGCCAGCAGAGCCAGCCTTGGGCACAGCAATCCCAGGAGCTGGCTGGGCCCCTGTGCTTGGAGGAGCCCTATGGACCTGGCCCAAGCAGCCTTCCTGTGAAGCCTGTTAACCACACACCAGCTGTGCAGGGCTCCTGGCCAGCTCCTGTGCAGGGCAGGTGGCTTGGCCCTCTTTGGCAGGGCTGCAAGCAGCCCGGGACCATCTCCTGCGCGCTGCAGGGTACGAGTCTGTCCACGGGAGTTTCCTCTGCTGTGGAGCAACTGCTGCAGTGAAGGGGCTCGAAGCAACTCCTGCTCCAGACAAGGCACGGGCTGAGAGCAGGGCTGTGATGTGGAGAGCAGCAAGCACGGCCCTGCAAGGCATAATGGGCAGGGGAAGAGAGAGGGTGAGAGCCCTGGGGTGGAAACCTGCATTGGATGCACCCTCAGGACAGATGAGGGGAGTAGAAAGTTGACAAACCTGACTTCCTTTGAATGATAACTGGTGCCCCACAGCTAAATTTTGTTGGGGCTCTGTATGGTGTAAACTCTGTGCTGCAAACTGTGTTTGAAACTAGGTGAGTTGTGAAAGTCTGCTGGTGGGTGTTGAACTCTGCTTAATTCATGGGGAGGGAAAAAATCAGTGATAAGCATTGGTGTAATCTAAGGCTAGGAAAAAAAGGAAGGACAAGTGAGAAGTAACTCCTATTGATGAGATAAAGAAGGAGGTCAGAGGTCAGGGGCTGGTCAGGAGGCCAGCACATGCTAGCTATGCTATCTGTGTGGGAAAGCAAAAGGCTGGAGTGTGGAGGAAGATGAGGCCAGGGAAGCACAGTGTCCTTGCAGGTCTGAAGCTGGGAGCAGAAGCAAGAGGAGGCAGCACAGGACATGCAAGTAACAGATGCTGTTGGAACTGGCTGGTACAGCTCATTAAATGCTCTGCGTTATCCTACATGGCAGCAAGTCTCATCCCTGGTATGGGAAGGGTCCTAATGCACCTTCTGCAAAGCTGTCCTGCTGAACATCCCTGGGAGCAAATACTTTCCCCAGTGGCTCTTCCAGGTGCCAGTATTTATTTTGTGATTCCTGGGGGTGGCTATATGCAGTGAAAAGCATACAAGGTAGCAAAAAGCCTGGTAATAAGAGGGCAGCTGGGAACCCACTTTGTTCTCTCTATGCTGCTTTCCTTGACCTCTCTGTCCTCCTGCTGCCGTAGAGTAGCTCTACCTCGCTGCACTGCCCAGAACCCAACCTGTATATCCTCTAACTTCCAGCTTAGCTGCTTAGTTAATGAGCAGCTTGGAAATAACAATCTGAGGGACTTGCTTCATCTGCTTTACACTTCAAACAAGCTTTTTTGAGCAGCAAACAGAACTCCTGCAGTGCAGGTGCAGTCAGGTTCCAGAGCACAGGAGCTTTTCCAGGTGTGAGGGAGACAGGAGGCTGCTCAGGGATAGGAAGGCATCTGTCAGCAGGGAGGAGAGTGGCCTGTGTGCCTTCACTGTGACAGTAGTAGGTGATCAGTGACCAAGTAAAAGTAATTAACTTGCAAATGGTGGTTGGAGACACCAGCTCTCCAACTGACCAGAAAAGGACCAGCATTGTTAACAGTCTGCATGGAAAGAAGGCATGTGGAGGGAAGGGAATCTTTTCTGGCTGTTAAACACCTTGCTTGCAAGTAGCTTCAGACTGGAGTAGAGAAAGAGGCTGCCTGTCCTGCCAAGGGGACATGGAGCCAGGCTTCTGGAAGCTCAGCACACAAGACAAGGTCTTCCCTGTGAGCATCACAAAGAGAATTGAAAATGAGTGTGGGGAAATAGGATTTTCTGAGTGCACATGTGCCCATGCGAATGGTGGGGATGTCTGAGTAGACAAAGCAGGTTTTTGGGAGCAGGAAGCAGACAGGTGAAATAATTTGACTGTTTCCAGAGTAGCAGTGAGAGCCATGTGGTGCCCCATTCACTATGGCCAACTCACGTCTAAGTGCCTGTTTATTCCAAGGTTCACTCCCTAATGCTGCTTCTGTATCCTCTGGCCCTGTTCAAAGCACTGTCCTGCTGGCCATGATCCTTAGAGATGCTGAGTGTTTGCAACTCTGCATGAAATTATGAGGGCTCAAGTGATTGGCAGACCCCAATGAAGCCTCCATGTTTTACTCATCCTTCTCGCTGCATTACAGGGCGCCTTGCTCTCTCCACTAATACCATCTGCCCCTCTTGCAGCCGGAGCTCCTCCCATCTTCCTGTTGCCAGAGAAACAGCCACCTTGGCAACCTGCTGTCATCCTTGAAACACACATGGAAAAGTCCTCATGATTGTTATGTTTGATCCTTCAGGCAGATCTGGAATATCATTCAAACTGACATGCATCTCCTGTGACACGATTACCTGGGGGACAATGGGTGCATATGCATGCAGGGTGTGTGTGTGTGTGTGTTTCTCTGTGTAGCTGAGTGGGACCACGGTAATGTTTGTGGGCCTGGGAGCATATGGATTTTTTTATTATTCTTTGCTCACTCAAAGAAGAAAGGAGAGTTCTGGCTTGGGGGAAAAAAAAAAACCAACAGATAATAAACAGAAATCGTGTTCATTTTTGACAGCCTCTGTGCTTCAGGACCCCCAGCCTCTCCCATTTTCTCACCTTTGTGTCCTCAGAATAATCATGAACAAGAGCTTGTGATTGTCAGGTACCTAAACAGTCTTGGGTGATGCAGAGCACTGCCTCTTACCTGTGGTCCCCCTGTTGCACAACTTTGCATTCTGGGACAATTTTGGAGGAGAGGGAGGCAGGGGCATTGGCATTCTTCTCCACTGCCTTACACAGGGTAGGCAACATCAAAGCCTGTCTCTGTAAGCCTGAAAAAAAAAGAAGATGATGCACCTGCACTGTAGGGATTTCAGGGGGAAAGGATTTTCTTTTTGCCCAAGTTAAGGTCAGGAACTTCAAAATCTTGTAGATGGCAGGGGTTCCTAAAAAATATCAGGCATGAGATGGGGAGCAACCTAGTGGGTGATCAGTTATCTTAAACCTAGATATTTTGTTTGATGCCTACTTTCTTCTCTCTTCTCTGTGTAGAGCCTGGATGTGCAGCAAGTTGATGTCTATTCTAGCCTCGAGAACAACACAAACAAGCCATCACACAGAAAGAATCCTCCAGGGAAGGTAAGGGCCAGGGCCGTGTTCTTGGAAAGTTCCCATATGCCCTGGGCACCTGGGGGAAGAAACCCCACGCAATCTCATGACCTAGCAGGCAGTAAATGTGTCTTCCACCAAAAGGGGAAAATGAGATGTGGCATGCACTCACCAGCTGGGCTACACATGCAGCCTCTCTTCCCTCTTGCAGCAGAACCCTGGCTCCTGCAGCTCTACCAGTTCTGGCACTCACGGTTTTGTGCAGATGCTTTGCTGTATGACGTGTGCTGAAAGGCACTGAGGGGTTTGGCATCACTGCTCCCTCTGAACAAGACGGGTATTCATGAGGAGTTGGGCAGGTGCTGATCCTGTTATTGCCCTTCCCAGATTATTTAGGCAGCTGAGACATCCTCTGGGCTGAAGGAATCTGTGCACCAGCAGCAGACCCTGAACACAACTTTCCTCTCACCAGCATTAAGCACCTGAGAGCCATTTCATGGTAGCGGAAGCTAAGATGGTTTGAGCAGAGGCTGGACTTATACAAACTTTGCTGTTAGCTCTGGTGCTCAGGAAAAGGCAGTATGGGTATGTTTTGGACTTGGATCTTCTTGTTGGGCTGAGAATTATGAGTGTGACAAAGAACCAAATTCACTCATAGTGAAAATAGAGGCAACTAGGAATATGCAGGTGTTAATTAGTTGTGGGGGCCACATGAAGCAGATCAGAGGCCCACACAGCCTTCTACCCTGCCTTTGGCAAGCATCAGCTGTTTCATATGGACAAAACTTGCACTAGGCACCCCAGGAAACATTTCCTTCCTGTCCTCAGAACCTAGTTTTTGTTTTCTTCTCCAACCTCTTATCTGCTTAAAAAATATATCCTCTTCCAATGCTAGATGATGTTCCTGGAAAACATCTGCTGCTTTCTCCCATTAATGTTCTATTGGGGAGAGTTTCCCTGGTTGCATCAGCCCTCTCTTTCATGAAGGACATGTGCCTGAGACATTTTCACAACTACCACCTTTTAGGCAAAGCAAGCAGCCTCCTTTGTGTCAGAGCTACTTGTTGTGCAATCTCGTCCCATGGCCACTTGCCTCCTGCAGTTACTGCTGTGACACCACCATGGTGGTGGTAGCAAAAGCAGTGGCAGGTTCCTGATTATTGAGGGGAAGGATGGGTTGTTCTATATAGGCTTGTCTTGTATGATGCACTGGAAAAGACAGCATCCCTTGCATTTGTGTTTTGTTGCATTTTGAATTATTTGGATAGGGGCCTTCTTTCTGATCCTGTTTATTCTTCTGTATACCTTTACCAGCTGCTCCCTCTGAAATGATTCAGTCTGGATGGTAAGATGAAGTATGTGTGGGGTTTTTCCCTACCAGGGAGCTGTCTGGGCTGTGCTGAGTTGCTTGTGTGTGGCCCACACCATTCAGCCGCTGCTTGGAGGGAAGAGGGTCTGTACAACAGAGCAGCAACAAAGCAACGGCAGAGGAGCATCTGTGTGTGAGTGGGTCTGGTGCTGGCAGCCTCAGCCAGGGTGGGGTAAGGGTCAAAGCAGAGTTGGGAGAAAGAGAGGAGAAGAAAGTAGAGAGGGGATGGGATGAATGCTCACACTGAGAACACAGCTCCAAGTGTCCTCAGTTCTTGTGCTGGTCTACAGGAAGGGAGGTGTGAGTGGCAGGATCCCATGAGCTCAGCACTGGAGAGTTTGCACCTTGATCAGCTTCCCTCAGTTATCCTGGGCTGTGACCACTTGAGACACTTGTCCTCCAGCTGTCTTTGCCAGAATATAAGAGGGTGTTTTCCCTATGAGTGAGACTTGTAGGTCAGTGGGTTTGGCCTGTGAGTGGGAGCTGAGATTTCTGAACAGTGGCTGACTTCGCTTCAGAGGGTCCAGCTCAACTCTTGCCGTGGGATGCTGCACAATTGAGGGGGAGTTGTAAAGGGAAGCAGGGCAGAAAGCCTCTGGAAAGAGCATTTGCATACTGTCACTCTGGACCATTGGCCAGTTTGGATAGCAAGGGGTTAATCCTGCATGCTTTGGAGGTGCCTCCACTCAGCACTTTTATAGTGTTTCCCTTTGGTGGTGGCGACAGAGAAAATGCTGGTGTAGGTAGGGCTTAGTTCAGCCGATGGCATTTTAGCTACGTGCTGTGTAACCTTGCTTACAGCAGGCCTGTGCCACACAGCACTTAAAATATCAGTCTGTCAGCGCCTTGTCTACACAAGGAACAGTCGTGAGGAATAGACTCAACTGTTGAAGAAACAGGATTGAGGAGGTCAGGGAATTCCTCCCTCACGGAATCCAAAGTGATTTATTTTCTTACTGAGTCCAATTTTCCCTCCCCTCCCTGTCTGACAGTTTTTTTGGGGAAGAGTGACTAGTAAAGGAGGCATCTTTATCCCTTGGGCTGGATTAGTCAGTTCATCTCTGGTGGAGCAGTATTTCTCACTGTAGTGGCTTCTGTTTCAGCAGATCACTTATAGCCATTTTTAACAGAACAAACGTCAGTGTCTGCTTATTAAGAATTAATTCATCATCTTTTGAATAATTTTCCTCCATTTCTTTTTTCTCCTTTTCATCATTCTGCAGACACCTAAGAAGAAAGAAACTCTGGAAGAATCCTCTGATACATTGTATGAGAATATCTAACAGGGAAGATATCTGACCCTATGTGGACCAGACATCTTTCTGTATGGCAGAGCTACTCTCTTACATCCCTGATGAGATGCAGATACATGGAGAGATCCACACTGCCTTCAGAGCACAACCACGAGGGAATTGTGAACCCCTTGCCCCTTCTAAACTGCCCTTCATTAACAACAGAATGTATCTGTTAAAATCCCTCGGGGCTCAGTCTGCATTGATGCAGCAAAGCTGTTTGATGCAAAAGAAAAGCTGCTTTTGTGAAGCACTTATCTTGGGAATGGGCGATCTGTGAAGGTTTCTCTCACCTGCCCCGGCTGAAATACTTAATTGTTGATCCTCTGCAAGTGGTAGGACAACAAAGAGACTTCCTTGCTTGCTGGCTTGATGTTCCAATCCTGACCTGCAGCCACTCATCTGGTCCCGTGCATGTGGCTTTGCCAAAATGGCCATCAGGACTTCATGCATAGTTTAATCAGATCCAAGCATCCACCTGCCCATTTACCCTTTCTCAGGAACCCCACAGCAAACATGCTTTCTCATAATCTGCTAATCCCATCAAGTAGTCACAGATGCCTGCTGCTTTTACTTTACTTGGGTGACTCAAATCAGTGCCTCTAAGAAAATGCTTCCCCTTCAGCAATATCAGCAGTACACAGCAAGGACTGGATGCACTGACGGAGATAAAGGTGGAGAAAAGGAACACAGAAAATATCCCTTCCTGACAACATGTCTCAGTGACAGTGCCCATTCCAGAACGAGAAAGAGGAACAAGGAGGTGGGAACAGGAGGAAACTCCCTTGCTGGGGCTGCATGAACCAGCCGGGTCTGGGCCCAGGTTCCAGCCCACAGAAGTCCAAGCGGAGCTCACCAGTTTCCTTTTCTTCTTGGCAGTGGGCATTGTTATCACTTGGGATTTTGAGCCTCTGTGGGAGCAGGCACAGTACTTCTGCCCCACCAAAACCAATAGGCTTGCCTTTGTTTCAGCTGGCTGTTGTGCTCCTTTACACACACATACCCCCCCACCCCGTACATTATTGGCCAAGGAGACCAGTTCTGAAACTTAGAATGACTGGAGAAAGGAGCAGGGAGGCCTTAGAAGTGAATTTGCTATCTACGTTCTTTCTCTCCTGTCAGCTGGAACTTGCCTACCGTTTGTGCTGATGCATATTCTGGTTCTGATAGGGCAGAAGTTGCATTAAATAGCTGTGTAACATGATCAGACCAGCAGATCAAAAAGCCGAGGATGTTTTATCTCATATTAAAAAACAACAATGAAATAACAACCAAACAAACCAACCCAAAATAAGAATATGCAGCATAACTTGAGAGGAATTGTAGAAACCTCTTTAAAGAAGAAGATCAAATTAAAATTGAGCTCCAGGGTCATAGGACCCTCTCTAGCTGAAGATAATGTTGCTATGTATCAGAGATAGAGGCTGTGGAAAATGTCTCCAGGGCCTCCAACTTTCCTGGACTATGTTTAAAGAGATAATCCGCTTATTGCTTTGCTCTTTTTATTAGAAAAAATTCAAACATGCAATTTGGACTTTCTTTAACCAGAGAAAAATGCTTTTTCTCTTCTCAGTACTGAGGAGTTCATTACAGTAAAAGCAGTGAATGGACAGCATGTCTTATTAGATCCATTTATAATTTGTTAAGTGATCACAACAATTATAAATATTTTTGAAGTAAAAAGTTTTAGATTTTACCAATGTAACCAGGAAATATTTGTGTTCACCGAAGAATTTACAGAGGATTGTACAGGTATAATAATTCCTTTCCTTAACAAATTTGAAGAAATTATGAGATGAATTATAAATATGTTGCACTATGGCAATAAATTATTCAGCAGATGCTGGTGGATTAGATGAAAAGTAAAAACTTTCAAAATAATGATGCTTAGGCTTTGTGTTTTGTTTTTTAAATTTTATAAATGCTAAAAATACTGGATGCTACTGGAAATTTCCTGGCAAGGATCTCTCTTTGCAGTGAGTTGATTTGTCTTGTATTTCTGTTACCTTTTTAAGTAGCATGTTTCTTACATTTATGCCTGAACAATTCTATATATTAAAAAGCTGAAGCTGTTTAAAATAAAATGTGAGAGAAAGAACAGTGTTTGGGATGGAAAATGGTGTTCTAGAACAGTCAGTGCTACAGTACTGGAAGAATCACACCAGGTTCTGATCAATTAAATGAAAAAGTAAAAATTTCTAAGAAACATTGGCAAATGCGGGGATTTTGGCTGTGTGCCAAACTTTGTTAAAATCAGGGTGGAGGTTGCTGTGTTGATTTCAATGGCTTTTGGGTTGGCCCTGTGAAGAAGTCTAAAAGGCTGCTGCATGAGAAAAAGGAAGTTTAAAGCTATGAAGCCACAATCTAAAATCACTTCTTTAGTATCATGCACCGTGGGTAGCCACGGCAGCAACAGCTTGTGTGAGAGAGAAAAGCATAAAGCAGAAGGCTGTGAGAGCAGGGATGTTTTTATATGGTATGGAGTTTTCCAAGGTGGGATGAGGAAATGCCTGGAGGCACAGGTAGGAGAGACTATGAAATATAATTTGTATAATATTGGTATAGCTACTTTGTAGCAGAGATTTGTTCAGGGAAAAGGCAGTCATTTGATCTTTTTGTTGTCATTTGGTCTTTTTGTCTTACCTGGCTCTGTGGCCCATGAGAATAGGTGCAAAAAATGAGTGCTACTAGCAAGAGGAAATGTGTTCATTTCTAAGTGTTACGCAATTGGGGAAAAAAAAAAATTATGGATCAGTTTCCCCAGCTCCACAAATGTGAGAAGCAGTGACTGGCTTATTGTGTTCACCCTATACATTTTGCTTTAAACTGAATGCTGAGAATGGATTCCTCTTAAAAACTGTGTCTCTAAGGGCCTCAGCTCCATTTACTTCCCCCAGCATGGTGCTGTTATGCACAGAGCAGGCTCCCTGATAGTGGTATAACATTTGATTCCCAGGTATTGAATTATCCTTTTCTATTGACAGGATTTCAGGGAAGTGGAGACCTGTTATCAAAGTAAACAGTGGTGTGAGGTGGAAATCCACTGCCTGCCTTCTTCTAAAGGAGGTGCTGTGCTAGGACTGGGATCCTTTGCCCTCTTCACCAGACATGAGCCTTTGCTCCTGAGAGTGCATTGCTACAAAGGATGTTGGTGACACTGAGGTCCTCTATTCCCTTTAAATGGACTCCTTCATAATTCTGTACAGCAAATCCTCATTTCAGAAGGCAAAAACCAGAGTACACTTGAGAGGTTTGTTGCTTTGATCTTTTCCTGCAGAGGACAAGCCCTTGTGTGGGTACCGATTTGTCATATGAAACAGTGCAAACTGTATTTTGCCTTTATCTGCAGACAAGACCTTACTGTGGTGGATAATGCCAGTGAAACACATGTCCAAAGTGTTCTCCTTCATCACTTCTGTCTTCCCTTCTTTAGCCTTCTCAGCGGTGTCTCTACTGCAAATCATCTCTAAATATCCACCTAGGGCTGGTTCTTTATCAAAGGAAGTGCTTGACTGAACAGCACCCAAGAAAAATGGTTACTATGGTTCTGGTTTGCACTGCTGTCCTACCCAGCGGTGCCCTACGTGTGTGCCAGTCTGGGCCAAGGGCAGGGGTCTCTTGCTCCTGCTGGGCTGTCCCTTGGAAAGACTTGGTCTTCTGTCAGCCCTTGGTGATGCCATATTATGACCCTGTGAGACAAGGGTTTAGGGAAGGCAGTGAGTGAAGCCACCAGATGGTGCCCTAGGTCCTCTCTGCTCTTTTTCCTGTCCCCTGCATGCCCACATGCCCCTGCCAGCTTCCCTGCTAACCCCCACACCACAGACTCCCCGGGGTGGGCACCTACAGCCATGTAGAACATCCCCAGCCATGACTATCCTCTATCCCTGGGGCTGGTGACTCTGACACTCCTCAAAGATCTGGGCCATGGCCCAGGTGCCACCAGCACCTTGAAGAGATGGGGACAGGACAGGCTCCCCTCTTTCGCATCCATGACATTTGGAGCAATTGCTTCATCAGACACCAAGTCTTGGTACAGGACTGGTCATGCGAGGGACAGGAGGGTGGCTGCTGACACCATCACTGGGTCAGAGTGGCATCTGAAATGCAAAATTAGCCAGATGTTCGGGGCTGCTTGGAATTTCCACCGCTTTCTTTCACCATTTGGAAATGGCATCTTATCTTGGGTTTGGGAAAATTTACTGTGTGTCTGTGGTGAAAAAATTCCTTTGTACCATATGCTGCTTCTCTTCTTTACAATGTCAGGAAACTGATGAAGGCTCAGATATTGCTCTTTCTGTGTTTTGGGATTCTGTGGTGTTCAAGATTTGCAATGCACAGTGAATTATCATTGAGAATTTATAAAGAAAAAAGGAGCAGTTCAGAGAGCACCAGTGATCTCCAAGGGAAGAGAAGAATGTCTTCTTCAGTGTCTTCTCTTGCTTGATTCTTGGGCAAGCCAGGCTCCACTTACTGTGAGGGATGAAATGTTTTTCTTTCTTAATGATAAAATAGAAATGTAGATTACTATTAGTAACTAGTATGTGACTAGGTCCTTCACCATTAATAACTAAGCCTGTAAACTGCTGGAATGTGTTGCAAGCTGTGAATCTTCAATGTTCGCAGCATCTGTGCATCACAGAGCTGCCACTATACAGCTGCCTGGGGACAAAGTGTGACGGTGCCCTGACAATACCAGGCAGGTTCCTGTGGGAAGTGACATGGAGGAGAAGCTGCTTCTGAGGGAAGGACTGTTTCAGTGCGAGGGGAGGGCTCCTGTTCCAGGATGAAATCTTTCTCACTAGCTGATGAACCTCTCCTTGAGCTCCTCCTTTCCTGGGTTGTGTTGTATCACTCTGGGCCATGTGAAGATTTGGATATACAGCTGGTAGGGCCAGGCAGGTCAGTCACCCTGCTTTAAAGAGTTAGAACATAATTATCCAAATTGGAACAGGGTGAACATGAAAAAGCTAACATATGGGCTTCTTCAAAACGTTATGTCTTTTAATAACCTGTCAGGGCCTCTGGTTTCTATCCCATCTGAAAGATTCATCTGCCTACAATTTTGTGCAATGATATCTGAGCACTTCCAGGGGTAATAATTGTATCCAAAATACCTGTGACACAATGAGCTTCCCTCCCTTGTGAGAGAATTAGTGCTGTAATGCCCATAATGGTGCTTTTGGCACTGACACGTACTATTAAAATCAAAGGTTTCAGATGTTCTTGCGAAGCCCAGTATGTCTTTTCAGCTTCATACATGGAAAAAGTGGAGACTCAGGAGCTTAAATGACTTTTCCAAGACTGCAGAGCATCAGAGGTGAAGTTTGGAACAGAATTCAGGTTTCCATGTTCTTAATTCTATCGGGTTGTCCAGGAAGAAGCCAGTAGCTGGGTAAGTAAGAGCTGCTGAGCTACTTATAGTTTAGGGGAAAACAAAGTTTCTTCCTGAGTCACCAGCACTGCGTTCTGCAGCACTTTGCTTTTCATTTTTGATTTCCCTTGCAGGTATCAATCAGACTTACATCTGCCTAGCTGAGGTAGCAAAGCTGCAGAGGAAGTTACTCCGCTTTTTTACAGGGGCATCCATCATTTTGACAGTAAGGAAAACTCATCAGATCCAAATTACCACAGAAAGTCCAAATATGTATGCTGTAATTCCCCAAATAAATGTTTAGAGGGAATGTGCTGAGTTGCTGCTCATCCAACCCATGGAGTCTTTCTGATTGCTGAAGAAGTTCCTGAGCTCATGGAGAGGAAAGCAAATGACTGCAGCTGAGTCGCAAAGGCTCTCTCCACTCCCAAGGAAGGGAGGCAGGGAGGTCCCAACCATCACAATTAGATGCTGGCAAAGGAGGTGTGAGGAAAGGTAATAATGCTGATAATTACATGAATGGAAATGCTTGCCATTCGTTTTAATGTTTAAAGGAAACCACAATTTTGAAGTGATGTCGTTCCTGCTCAGTTGGGTTGTTTATCCAAGCAGTGCAGTGCAATGCTGTGCTGGCACATGGGGGAGAGAAAGCAAAACTTCATCTTTGCTCTCTTGGGATTTCTGTATGCTTTCACACTTATTCAGGTAAAGGCAGGGTATGAATCTCAAGTAGGCAGCTCTTCCAGCATGGCCCTCTATACAGACTGGCCCTTCCCTAAGGAATGTGCAGAACACAGATTGGGGTGAAGGAACCACTTTAATAGAAGGAATTGTAACTGCTCTCCCCAAAAGATTTAAAATCTTGCTGACCATAAAAATCAGGATAGCTATTTTGGGTTCTTACAGAGCTAAAATGAATGCAGCACCTCTCATTTCCAGTCATGATAAGTCACTAGATATCAATTCTTAATTGCTTGTTTAATCTTGAATTTTCAGAGCTGGCAGTGCCTGTCCAAGCACTTAAACAAGAGCTGCATTTAAAAGAAAGGAGAAAATGCTTCTTTTTTCTTATTTTTTTTCCTTTTCTTTAAGCATGGTCTGCAAGGTAAGAGCATGAAATTACAGAGATTTGTAACATGTAGTGTCCTGAGAAAGATGGACCATTAAGCAGAGTGCAAATGAAACAGTCACAGGTTTGTGATAAGCTGGAGGGGGTTGATAAATTAATTTTAGCGTATGCTTCAGCAATTCCTTACAATATTGTGTCAAATACTAGTACACTTACATGTGCTGTATATTTGTGTGTGTTAGGCCATGTTTTTCATTTACATAAATAAGCAGAAAGATTTTCTTCATGAAGATCATGACGTTTCTAAGTAGAGAAAGACAATTTAAGAGGTCAACACTTACCAGGGACTATGAATGATCACTGCACTAAAGGGTGATGTTAAAAAAACATAGACCAAATTAAAAAAAAAAAAAAAAAAGACATTCAGACTCCCTACAGAACATTTATAAAATTATTTGGGCTTTTTATTTTCCCTGTTTTTTCTTCCCCCCAGCAATCAGTGTGTGGCACATCTGGGCTTAACAGTGACATGGTGTAGCAGCCCTTGCTTTGAAGCAACATATTATACTGTCAGGTCTCCTTTTCTGTATGACAGGCAGGCTAGAATATATGATGGCACAGTGAGATGTAAAGGTGTGCAAGCTTTCCTATGTTACATCTTTTACATCCTATCTTGGTCTCATCCTTCTAACTGTGGAATATTAAAGATTTTTTTCATTCTAATTAACTACTGTATCTGCCACAGACCTTGGAAGAGGTTAGTGCTGTCCAAGACATCTACTCAAAGGTCTGTGTAATCCAAATGAATGTATATTAAAACATCACTGCTGCTTTTTTCCAGATGGTGAGCCAGTGACATCTCAAGGAAATCACAGTGATAAAAGGGAAAAATTCTGACAACAGACCTTCCCCGCCACAGCCCCTCTGAATACAAAGACTCTGTTTATGGTTACTCACATAGGTATTTTGGTCTACAAGTGCCTCCAGAAATTGTGTGGAGAAGGGAGATTTCCACGTACTGGGCTGCGACGTATTGCTCTGCAGATGTCCCAGTCAGTGAGCAGTTAAATGGTCCCAAAGGCATATTGTCCTCATGCAATCCTTTCCTGCAGTCAGGGTTTCTTTAGTGGTTTCTTGTATGCTTTGCTCCATAGTCTTGTGTGAATCAGGTGATGGGAGCTCCTGTGGGATGCTGTCTTGCAGTCTTGTAGATTAATGTTTCCTTTACTTAATTTACTTTATACCATTTATACTCAGACAACCCTAAATATTCTTTCTTGCTCCCTGGTGCTTCTGCGCCCCTAAAGTTCTCATCTGCAATTCCCGTGATGCTCTTCACAGTTGTTACTTGGCCAGCCTACACATGCTGTAATCCCTTCCATCTTTTTATGTTCCTCTTTTTTTATTTCCCTCCAAGTTGTTGACATCTAACCAGCACCACGTTGTCCAGATCTAAACATGTCTTCGAGCTGTGGTCTCACTACTATATTAAAAAATGGGACTGTTGCCTGTGTCTCTGAGAAGAGGTCTCTGCCTTTACAACCCCAAATTAAATTAACTGCATGATTTTTGCTGCCATATCACATTGCAAAAACATATTAAACCTGCTGTCTACTGTCTCCCTGAGGTCTTCTGGCATTTCTGCTTTCAGTGCTTGAGCACAGATGATTCCTCTCTTCACCTCAGTTTCTGTCTTTCAGTAGCTCATATGTTGTACCTACTGCCTTTGTAGACACGTGGGATCATTCAGGATTCCTTTTTGAGGAACAGCAGTGTGATTCCTTACACATAAGTAAATTCCCTCTATTTTTTTAGCATGAAATAATCTGTCTCCACCATTTCCCTTCCAGGCTGTCCTATGATAATCTGCCTCAGTGCAATTAAAAGGCATGTTACTCTTTTTGATTTCCAGATTTTCCTATTTATAATTGTATAGAGCGCTGGCCTGTATGTTAATAATCTGCCACAATCTGTTTCAATGTTGCATACTGAGGATCACAGGTTGAAACTCTTTTTCTGGAGAAAGGAAAATGCCATTCTTGCCTTAGGAAGTTTCCGTCCCAAATGTCAAGAATATGGATTAGCTTTTCTTTGGTGGGGAATGACATAGTAAAATGTTGCTTTGTGCAGAAGACTGTTTCTATGGGTGGTGCAACACTCTGAAATAAGCTTCCTTGGGAAATAAAGTCTATCTATCACATAAACTGCCATTGTCCTCATTTTTTATGGTATAAACACAGAGCAACATGGATAGAGCAAGGGGGATGAAACCATCACGAAACCAAAACTTTGCTCCATGCATAATTTTCTTCCTGGAGAGAGAACAAAAAAAAAAAAAAAAAAAAAAGAAAACCAAACCCTTCATATGACAGAAGGTAGTCAGATCAGCTAATGCAGTCCTAGAAGGTGCTTGGATATTATGTTTATGAAAACATTGTAAGAAGTGATACAGAAAGGAATACATTTTATCATATTCTACTTTATAGATAAGAGAATATGGAAGAATCAGTTAAGGCAAAACATTAAAATGGTATTGTAGCCATGATGGTCTAAAGATCCTAGGGAAGCAATGCTTGTGGTGAAAGGTAATATCTTGTATTAGATCAACTGATAGAGCTAAGAAAAGCAAACAAGCTATTGGGCTCAGGGTCTTTTTATCAGATCTGACAGAAAGCAGCAACATTCAAGCTAACTACAGGTTAGATGCAATTGCTCTTAGTTTAATTTAATTATATTAATCAATTGGACCACTTGAGGAAAAAAAAAAGGAGCACCTATGAAGTGGAAAGGGTGTAAACAGCAGTGACTGGCAGGCTGCTGGTTTTCTCACGGGCCTCTAGTGAAAAAGGGCTGTTTGTGCTGGTGACAAAGGAGAGGTCAGCGGGGAGGCTGTAACAGGCTAGGCAGGCAACATCTCCCTTAAATCCATAGCTTTAGTATCGAGGGATTATAACTTTAATGCCAAGCTTTAGCTTTCGGGAAGGTTTTGGTCTCCTTTGGGGTAAGGATTGAGGCGTTCATGTTGTTGCTGTCTGACAAACACTCTCCTAATGTCTTTTACTGGCTGACTGTATGTGCTTGTTGTAAGACAGCAATTATTTAGTTTCATTCACATGGTTTTTGTGGGGGTATCTCATGTGTTGGATGAAATGATGAACTGTAGAGATTTGGGACAAGTACATGCAAGAACAAAGGATTTTGGCAGATTTGCTGTGGGAGGAAGGGCATTGATTATGCTGTCTGTGGAGCAGTACCAATGTATTTCATATTTGATGCTCTGGTGGTATCTGGTTCTATTTCTTATGTTTGCATCTGTGGATTTGCTTCCTGTAAGGAGTTGCAAAAGGGAGAGCCTGAAGGCTAGCAGGAGGGACATGGGGGAAGAAACACCCTTTCAGAGCCAGTAGTTTAAGAGATCATTTTATGAGTAGATTTTAGTATGGAGTATTATCATCAGCAGGAGCATGTGGTTGCAGGGGAGAATGCTACAGCAGAGACTAAAATAAAAAACAGAACAACAGATTGGCAGAAAGCTAATGTGGTTAGAGACTTTGTCAGTCCCTGTTAATTTTGATAGCATTAGACAAACACCACATAAATCTTGATTCCTTGAAAAGTTATTTTCCAAAATTGCTGTTGTTGCTGTCATATCTTTATTGTATTAAATTTGTATCTATTTTATGGAAGAGTGACCTTCGTGTATAAAGGAGATCACCGGTGTTCCCCTCAGAGCAGGTGTAACAGTATCTGCAGGACTGGCTGAATCTCACAGCCTTTTGTTGTGTTGTGAATGGCTGCTGATCTTATTGCATCTACTTTATAGAGCAAGTTTGATGGTCTGTAGGTTCTCACGTATGTGCTGGCTTGTGGGGTGCCATGTTTAACGTCAGCTGTGGTGCCTAGGAAGCTGATGCCCGTGGAATAGTAATCCTGGGATGGCAGGGAAGCTGCTCATTGAATTGGTTGTGTTTGATGAGGGAATCCGAGGTTTTCCGAGCTGTCTGCGTTTTTGATAGAAATGTCACCTGTGTTTCCTCTACAAGGCCTGACTTGGTGGTGTTGTTTTTCAGACTTGGATTGTGAAGAAATATGGCATATTGGGATTTTAAAGACCTGCAGGAAGGTGATCTCTCTCTGCCCCCTACTTAGAGTTTGGCAAACAAAAGGAGATAACTAAATGCTGTCTGAAGAAGAAAGCTGGATGCTTGCTGCATGATGGAGCAGACACAAAAATTTCAAATGGTTCAAACCCAAAAATACTGAATGTATTAAAAAAAATCCTTTGAGAGCTGTTAAATACGAAGACCTCCAGCTACTGAGAAGTGCCTGACCACGAGATCATGGTCATGGTCATAGTCTTCTGGGGCAGTGTCATGGTCTGTTTCTTGTAGCCGACTCCTAGGGTTTGTCTGTTCAGCACTCTCAAAGGGAGGATGCAGATCTGATCCAGTACTGCTATTTCTCAGATCTCTTCTCAAGAAAACGAGGGGTTTTCCTCTCTTTCATTGCGAGCCTCGACTAGAAAGCATATAATTACGTTTTTATTTACTTTCCTGACTGCTGCGGCAGGCCCAGGCCTGTGCATCAGGGCCCCAAGCGCACCGCCGGCAGCCTCAGGAGGTGAACAAACGCCCTGCTCGGGGCTCCGTGTTCCCACTCCCAGAGCGGGGGGTCTGGCGCGGGGGGCAGGACGGCCCGCAGGGCAGCGCCCGCCCGGCCCCGCCGCCTCCCGCTGCAGGCAGGCAGCGCTCCGCTGCCAGAGCCCTCCTCGCCCTCCTCCGCGCCCGGCCCCGCCGCCGAGCCCGCCCCGCCGCCGGCTCCTCCTCCCCCGCCGCCGCCGCTCCGCCAGCGGCCAGTCGGGCCTGAGACCCGCTCCCGGCTGCGGGGCCTGCGCTGAGCGCCGCCGGAGAGCGGGCAGGGGAGAGCAGCAAGGAGGGGCAGCGGAGACCGAGCCCGCCGCGTCACATGAGCTGACAGGACCCGTTCCCGTTCCCCTCCGCGCAACAAAGACTCGGGAGCTCCTGTGCCCGTCGCGGGACGGGGCGGGGCGGGACGGGGCTGCCATGGGACCCTGAGGGCCGCCGGCCCGCACAGGTAAGCGGCGGCGGGGGGGGTGTGTGTGTGTGTGACCCCGGCGTGTGCGGCGTTTGCTGAGGGTGTTATTTGCTTTCCACACCCTCCCTCGGGTCGCTCCGCCGCCTTCCCGCGTGTGAAGGGCGGGCGGGGGCTCGGGCAGCCGGGCAGTCCCCGCGCGTGGGGGTCTGTCCGTCTCCATGGTCTGCAGTTCCTTCATGTTATTTCATTTTCTACGGCAGTCAAACAGTTAAAACCGTGGGGGTTTGTGCGTTGCCACCCCCCTCCTTCCCCTCCCCTTACCCATCTCCCTCCCCTCCCCCCCTTATGGACCTCCACGTCGTGACCTTTCTGGCTGTTAAGGATAATATTAAGGTGATCTTTATTTTTGTTAAAGCGCCGTCCTGTTTGCGAGCGTCCTTTTCTAAGCCAGATTACTGCTGGGGTGGCAGGCAGCCCCCCGCCCCCCGGGACTTGCCCACTGGGACAGTGGCTGGAAGTTGTTGACAGCGGCGGGGGGGCACGTGTGCCACACGCTCCTCGAG
>VWZV01005813.1:241921-304765 GCA_013397155.1 Irena cyanogastra
CGCGAGGTTTAGGGCTGGAAACTCCCGCTGGGAGCCCGGGCAGCCACACTGTTCGCGGAAAAATACCCCAGCAAGGCTGGTGGCTGAAGCCTCTGCTTCTTTGGGAAGCCTTCTACCCGGGTAGTGAGGCTTGACGTGGTCCCGAGGGCATAGATGTCAGGCGAAGTTTGTGGGTGGGTGAAAGCGGTCCTGGGGATGTTTGCTGGGGGTGCAGGAGGGGCTTGCAGGGAGCTGGCACGGTGGCACGGAGCGATGGGAGTGAGGAGCTGTGGACAGCCTGCGCAGGGTTCTTGGCCCCTCTATTGTCTGTGTGGTTCAGTGCGATGCTGGTGAAGGGAACAGTGTGAGGGTTTTTTGTCTGGTTTTGGTTGTTGTTTAAGTGGTTGGTTTTTTTTTTTTTTTTTTTTGGCTGTTGTGGGTTTTGTTGTTGTTGTTGTTTTTAAAACCCTTGTGGTTTTGGCTTGTGACCCAGTATGCTGGGATATCAAAATAATCTCTCCTGGGCATGGTTAGCATCTTCCTTCATATGCCAAGTGACCACTGGCTTGAGTTTTAATGGAGGTGCCCCTAAACCCTGGCTCTGTCCAGCTGGGAGTGTCCCTGGGAAGGAGTCTTCCTCTGTGTGGTTATCTTGGCTTGTGTGGATGGAGAAGAAAACATAGTTCCCTTTCAAAGGGAGATGCTTGGCCAGCCTTTATAATTGCGTTAAATCTCTTCAAGTCAAAATTAAACATAAGTAGAACTACGAGGTGAGGAGAAGCAAGCCACCTGCTGCCCTGTATGTGCCAGGTGCCTGTGAGGGCAGGAACAGTTTCTGACAAAGCCATTTGCGTTTGGGTGGTATTGCAGGACTATGATTCAAGCAGTAGGAAACTGTTGGCATGCCATGGAAGGTGCTGGGCAGTGAGGAAGCCAAGGGTGTGTAGCACCTTCCAGTGCAGCTGATGTGTCCTGAGGTGTTTCACAGCTCTTCTCGCTGCAGGCTTTGGGGATACATGGGCAAAGAAGTTGGGCAGATACTGCTGTTAGTCTTGACTGTTCAAAAACTATGAATTAGTCCACATGTGCTGCCCCCACTCCAGCATTTTTAAGGGATTGCTGTCCTTCAGAGTGAACCAGATTTGCAAGTTTATGTCTTATCTTCATCCAGACTTGGACCTGGAGTTTATTTTTAATGGAAGCCAAACATTTTAAGCAGTGTGACTTCAGTTAAAGCAGCAAATGTTCCAAAACTGGGCAAAACTGTGAAAACAGAGAATGGTAATTTTAATTGTGAATTTTTCCAGAACTCCTCCTTTTCCCAAGATTTCTGTCCCAACTCTCCTCACTTTGTGGGTGTTTCTTGGTCATGGTGGAAAACAGAAGGTAACTAGTCAATAGCCTGCTCAAGTTGGACTGCTGAGGGCTGAGAATGTGACTGGTTTTTAAAGTAACCAACTGGCTGTATCACAAGGGTCTGATCTGAGACCCTGAGAGTTTGTTTCATGTGGGTCATTAACTGCTGTGGAAGACCAAATGATTGTGGCTGACAACTTGTGTCTTCACGGAATAGGAGAAAAGGTTGGCTTTTTCTTTAGAGTGGATGGGAGGTTTGAAGTGAAAGTTAGTTCATCTGTCCCTTCCCTTTAAAAGAATGTACAGCACATTTCTGAAATTGAGTCATCAGGTACAATTTATTTCAAGTATTTTAAGCTGTTATGAATTTGATGCATTTTGGCCACATGCTCACTGGAAATTGTTAGACAGTCTTGCTTGAGATTTGCCCTGGCTGGGCTCAGAAAGGTGATGAGGGAGTTTCCTTGCTGCAGCCCTTTTAGATCTGAGCAGGATGGAATATTTTGATGTCCTGTGCTCCAGACAAACTGGGAAGGGAGTGTGCAAGGCTGTTATCCATCAGCCAAGTGAGGATGTGTTGTCAGCCTCTCACTGATAAACCAGAGTTACTTTCTGACTCTCTCTGAGCTGTGCTTCTTGAGAGGTGTAGCACAGGATCAGGCACACGGTGTGTGGAGGGCAAATTCCCTCCCAAGGCACTTTGTCATGGAAGTCAAAACAAGGATGCACAGATTCAGGAATGATTATTAGCATCTGATGACCTGACCAGGATTGTGTGATGACACTGAGTAATAGATAAAAGGTTTTATGTCCCACAAACTTGGTTCTAGCTTCAGGGTAAACTGCAAGGCTTTTGAAAATGTCTGAATTTGACGACTCTCTGGTAACTGCAAATAGGTGCAAGCACTAAATGCTTGAAACAAGTCCTTAAAAATAAGAACAGAGACAGATGTGGGCTATAGGTAGGAAAGTGAAAGATGAGCTAATTGCTATTTTTCAGTGTATTTTTCAAATCACGCTTAATCCTGCATATATGATTCTGTGGGTGACCCAGCAGCTCCAGCAGTTTATTCATTTATTTAAAACGGCTTTGTAGTTCACCTTGAAAACCACTTCCTGCCATATGGTTATATTATTTCCCTATGCCACATTTTTTGCTAATTACCAAGACCATTTGCTTTAAAATAGGTGTTTTTAATTTCACAGCCTTGTCTCCCTCTCCTGCTTGATCCTGCCCTGGAGTCAAGAGGCTGTGTCTGTTCATTCTCCATGGCAACAGGCTGTGATTTACTTATTTCAGTTTAATTAAAAAGCAGATATCAAATTCTAGGCATTTAATATGTTTCTTGTATTAGAAAAATATCAGTGGATCAGTCTCTACAACAGATCTACCAGCCTTAAAAGTAAAATTCTCGACCTAAGCCACTGGTTTCTTTCTCAGTCCACCTGTTTGAAGAGTTTAGGAGAGGGAGGAGTGCTGTAACCTGTCCTCAGGTGAAGGAATTTGTATGCAGGCTAGAAATGAAGGCCTAAGTCCTAAATTAGTTTTTCAGTCTCTGTCATTGTACAAATAGTAATTCGTATTAGTCAGGGATAAGGAAACATGAGCAATGACAGGCAGTTGCTGGCTAAAGAGGGGATGAGGGTCAAGAAAGGGCCTTAGGGATGGATGGAGGAGCATGCTGAATTTACTAACCTACAGGTGTTAGGTTTGGTAGAAAATGGATGGAGTGAAAGCAGTGTAATTAACTGCCAAAATTAACACTCCTTTTTGCCTTCAATACCAACACACCAATTCTTAATAGGTTTATTTTCCCTTGAAGGGCCTGTTGAGATGACTCAGCCTTTGGAGTACCTGTAACCAGTGGTGGTTGCTTCCTAGGAGAAGCTGTGCCTGCTGAGTTGTATAACTAGACTCAGGTGCTATTCCTGAGCTCTGATAATGTGTGGAAGAAGACAAGTTGGCTGTGCATTTTTATGAAGCCTTAAGGAGCAGTTATCATCAGAAGAGTGCCTGCACAAAACTGCGTCTTTGGATTTTTTTTCCCCCTTTAGTGTTGCTACTCCCAATGCTTTTTCACAGTCACGGCTGGCAACTGTAACAGACACCGGTTCTTGCTCCTCCTAGCCCTGCCAAAGCCCATGAGGCTCCGTCAGGTAACGCTGGACTCTCTCCTGGCTTGCTTATCTGTATCAATTAAAATTGTGTACAGAGTTTCTAGCTGCACATTCCTGGTGACCCTGCACCAACTGGGAGGAGACCCTCTTTGGCTCCCCGAGCTGAGCAGTTGAGCAGTGTTTACTAGTAAAGCCAGCATGTTTGGTCTGTGACCGGTATATCTGAAATCTCATAATGCTGTTCCTGATAATAACAGAATAAACCCAAGCAAAACCTCAAAGCAAGCTTTTGTTTGTTACTGTGTTTAAGCAGATACATTCAAAGAATTTATATCCAACTGGCAACATTCTTAATCCTTTATTACTGGTTTTACTAGAGTACAGTCATGATCTGTATTCTTTAAGAGTGCATCTGTTCCTCTTGTTTATCCAGCTTTGAAGTAGACCTTGCTGATATTAATTTCTGTATAGCCTGTAACCTCATCTATAAAATGAAGGGAATACTTCATACAGGCAGCTGTGAAGTTACATTTATTGTCTGTAAATTGCTTCTAGTAATTGAGCAGAGGAGGTGGAGAGAAATAAAGACAGTGGAGTTAATATGGGCTTGTTTTTTTTTTTTAATAAAAGAAAAGCATAATTTTTGTTCATCTGATGATATAGAAGCTAATGGGAAAAGAAAAATGCACGCTGAAACTAACTGTTAAGTTTGTAATGAAAACAGACATTTCTTTAACACAGTGATGAAGGCAGCCATCTTGTTTGATAATAACAGAGTCCAATTTAGAAATAGGGAAGATTATTATTGGAGATCCTGCAGTACCTCTTGTATTTCTGTCTAGTTTAGGTCTGCTTAGTTTTAATGTTGTTTTTCATCTGCGTGGCTGCAGATAAAATAAATGCTACTGGTGTGGACACCTTAATAATAGGTAAAACTACCTGTTTTAAGATAATTAGCAAACACCTCTATTGCAGGCTTTTTAGCTAGGCCGCTTGTTTTGTGCTGACCAGTATCCTTGTTGGATGAAACTGCAGTTTCATGTGGGTTAGGATGGATTTTCTTGCTGTAGCTGACCCGATCTAACCACTTGTTCCTCCTAAGAGGAGTGATGATGCCTTTCTCCTGGTTTTGTGGCCGTGTTCCTTGCCTTGTGGATACAGCTTGTTCAGCTTTTGGAAAGCCGACTTGCCCAAAACCATAAAAAAGTGAATTGTTTTCTCCTGGGACTGAGAGCTGAACCTGTTCACCAGGTTCAGGCTCGTATCAGAGCTGCCGCTAAGGAGGGGCGAGATTTGTTTTGCCAGCAGTGAAAGGTAAGGAATGAAAGAAAGGTGAAAATGGGCCCCCCCTTTTTTGGCAGCAGTGACCTATTAGCCCGGTTCAGTTGTAATGTGAAGCCTCACCCTCAGCTTTCATTTTCAGATCCCTCCCTTCCCCCCTGTGCCTCTTCTGTCCCTCAGATATACTCATGTGCCTCCAGAGGCCGACTTCATTCCCAAGCAGTGTTTTCAAAAGGGGGAAAAAGGGAAAAGGTTGAGTTTCACTGCCTCTACAATTGGAGACATACTGTAGTTCCTGAGAGCCCGTTGCTGTGAGCCTAAGAATTATTATTATTATTAGGCTCACGTATTATTATTAACAGACTCAAAAAATAGTAGCTGTAATCATTCTTTATCAGAGGGCAAAAGGGAACTGCCTGGTGGGATAGCTGTAGGCCAAGTTTGTAAAATAGCTTCTTCCCCAAACCTGGTCATGGCAGCTGTTTGGACCGAGACCCTGGAGCTGGTGGTACCAGGTGGTCTGGGTGTTCTGGGGTAAGTGACAAGGAGAGGAAACAACTGGAGAATTTTCTGCCTGCCGTGGTGACCCGGGCCTGGAGCTGGGTACCATGGCACCAGGAGGAAGTCTCTCCTTCTCTGAAGTGTGGCTTGCAGTTGTTCCAGGTGCTACTGCCTAACTAATTTTCAGACACCAGCAGAAATTGGGAAGGCCTTGCAGGACATTGCTGTGGTATTGTAGAATAGTGCTATCTTGCTCCAGGGATGTGATGAAGCCCGGGGTGAGATGAAGCTCAGGCTCCATGGGAACTGGCCATGGAGTTGGTTCTGCTGATGGGCAGAGATAGTGTTTCTGCCTCAGCTTTGCCACTGATGTTTTGGTGTATCTGCATTAGCCCATGCTGGCTGCGGGGAGGACGTGGGTCCAACGAGACACGTGCCCAAGCATCTGCTTAGCAGGGGCACAGTGCAGGTTGGAGTGTGCATATGGAGATGAGATGGAGGAATCTGTTGGCCTACAGCAATTGCCTTATGGCTAAAGGAGCAGAAACAGTGCCTGTCTGGTGAATTTTCTACAGCATGAAGGTGGAGATGATGTCAGTGAAGAGCAGTGTGCCAGAGGCAGCAGGATGCAGTGAGCTTGTGCATGTGTGGACTGACCCAGCAGCTGTACTTGGCAGGAGGGGCAGGTTGCAATTGGTGTAGTGCACAAATTAGAAATGTTTGTGCAGCCATTTTCAAATAAGGAAAGTCATAGAGAGGGAAGAGGGAATTCGCTCCAGCTTTGAGTATCAGAGATTTGTTTCATGCTGTACTGTAGTTGGGTTGGGTTTGGTTTTTGAAGCATTTAAACCTAAATACTTCTCACTGGTAGCTGAAGACATGGCAAAAGAAAGGTTATTGTAGGGTTGTCGTGTCGTGTTGAATGGTAAGATTATACACTGGGTGGCTGTTACAGTGGTTTTGTGTTCCAAGGATGGAGTCAATAAAGGAAAGAATCAGTGCATTGATATTAAATAATGATGCCACTGGATATGATGAGTATAAAGTGTCTTTGTTTTCAAGGCTATGTTTGGGTTTTTCTAAAAACTGACACGTTTATAAGCCAGCTGCAACATTATTTTTAAAGACACGTTTGTAAGAGTGGGAGCAATATAGAAAATGCTAGAAGTAATCTCATTGAAAGGTATGCTTTTTTCCCCATTCCTTTGCACAGGCATGCAGCCTCTAGGGAAGATGTTAGTGAAGGGGCTTGGATAATCGGGGTCTTCTCTGGAGCTGCCATTGTTCTGATTGGTGTAGTGGGTATTAGCTGGGGAATGTGTACAGATGCCTGAGCTGATGGGCTGTCTGGGGTTTCATCTCTATAGTCTCCCTTTTTTTCACTCCTCCTGGACAGAGATATGTGTCCTGGCAGATTTGAGATTTGTCTTGCACCTACACCTCTTTCTCTTCTAAAGTAAATACTTGCTGATTTGATGATTTTTTTTTTTTTTTGGTTATTGTTCTTCTGGCAAATCTTCTACTATGCTTGTAATGGGTGGCTTTTCTCCTCGTGATGGTGGGTGTTCCTGTAAGCCAGTCTCTTCCTGGATCACTTCGCTGAATTTTCATGCAATCTGCCCTGTCTCGGGGCAGCTTATCTGCTCTTGTGATGGTTGCTCTAGTAAAGATCCAGGTATTGTAGCTGACTCCAGCAATGCTCCAGCTGCCCTTTGGAGTGCAAAGGAATGCAGTAAAAAAGCAGCGGTTTTGGGGTCCTCTTTGCCCACAGACCTGAAATGCTGAGAGCATGTTAGAGTTCCCATGTAGGACTGTAGTAACTAAATAGTACTGGAGAGAGAGGCAGTAGGAGAGCACGTGATGGTCATTTCAGATAGATTAACAAAGAGGGGCTATTACAGTGCCAACAGAAGGCATCCTAATCTGGAGGTTCCTAGCCAGCAAGTATTTTCAAAAGCTATTCCAGAGAGTTAGAGGGAAGCTTGAGAGGTCTGTGCTGTAATTAATTGCCCAGATACCACTGGAGGAGCAGTTTGAGGAAGGGAACTCATATGGGAGCTGGGTGTAGTGTAGAGGGGGAAATGGGAATTTCCTGACTTTTGTTTGCAAAGATCGAGAGTAGAAGAAATTTTAGACAAGATAGGTGCAAAGAAGGACTAAAATTAATATGTAATTCCATTTTATTTTCTTTTGCACTGCACGCTCCTGGGTAGTGTTACTTGAACATCAATTGAAGCAGTACAGAGCATGCTTGAGAACTGGAGACATTAAGCAGAAAGAGAGTGAATCTGATTAGCTTTGCTTTTCGAGCATTAAGCAGAAAGACGGGCTGAAATGTGATTGCAAACAGATAGTAGCAGCAGGCTCCTGAGGCACCACCACAACCCAGCATATGGGGTGATGGATGTAACCATGCCATAGAACTGTTTCTTGTAATAGAAGCTGCTTGTTTTTATGTTGTGGTTGCTGTTGTACTTTCTAATTATCCTATTCATCGCTGTCTGCCATTTTGAGCCTGGCCACGTGGGATGGCTCAGCCCCCTGGAATGTGTGCCCTGTGGAGCACTTCTGCCCTGAATAGTAACAGGAGCTCTAGTAGCCAAAGGGTGAGAGGGAAAAGGTGCCAAGGCTCAAGAATATTTCCAAGAATAAGGGAAGTAACAGCTGCTGCTTTTGTCATGATGGAAAAGATGAGTGCTGATGTTGTGTGCAAATCTCCTAACTTCCCTCTGAATGTCCAAGTATTGGGGCTTATAATTAATAAATAGAAGCTGGCCTTGCTACACCAGTACTTTTTTGGTGCAGTAGCAGAGATTCTGAAGCCAGTTCCAGTCTGGGTTCTCTCTTCCACACAAAGCAAATGCAGCAGAGAAAGCAGGCAGAGGCTAGGCTGGTACAAGCTGGAATTGGAGCTGTCAGTAGAGCATCCAGCACCTGTGCCTGCTGCTTGGGGTTTTCTGTCTTGTGGTGATCCTTTCCCCAAAACTGCCTGCTTTCCCTTCTTTCCACCCAAGGCTTTCATTGATGGAAAGTCTAAGAAACCATTTCCAAAGCTGGTATGGTTTGGGGGAATGTAGATAGAATGGGAAGAGCAGACCTCTCCTTAAAATGTCTGAACAAAGCACAGGAGCAAGAAGCTCACATGTGTATGTGTACATATATGTATTTTAAGGCTAGAAAGGGTGGGTCAGACTAGTGTTTCTGTGACCTTTTCTCAACTGTGGCTTGCCTTTCCTGCGTGCTGCCTCTCCTTGCCTTGTCAGGGGACTTCCACTTCCTTCCTGCTGACCTGCAGGGCTGCAGGCGGCCTCCCTACCCTTGTGGCAGCTCCCAGCTCTGGCTCTGAGCCCAAGCTAATAATCCTGACATATTTTACTGCCTTGTGCTCTGTTCCGTGCCTTGCTGCAGGGGAGACAGTGTGTGAGGTTGTGGTTTGCATGACTTTAAGCATTGCACTGGCCCTGGGGAAACCCGAACCTCGTAATAAGCACCGGCTGAGCCTCTGGTAGAGCCTGGCTTTGCTCGGTGAGGCCCCTTGCTTTCCTGCTTGCAGGTGACCAGCTAGCCCAGGTGTCATCCAAACACACCTTCCAGTTGTCTCTGGCTGTCCAGATGAGTGCCAGCGGTATGGAGTTTGGGTGGAAGTAGGAGGTGTTGATAGCCAGGAAAGGAAAAACTCATCAGGTGCCAGAGAAGGGTAATGAAGATCTCCTCTCACCACTCTCCCCACGCATCAAAGCACTCTTAAAAAAAATAGAGCGCTCATCTTTGACCCCCATTAATGACTGGCTTGGTCTGTGTGAGAGTTTTATGAGTCTGTTGATGCTCCCACAGAGTTTAATTATTTAGAGCACGAGGCAGAGGTTTGTGCTTTCACTGCTGATGGTGCAGGGTTCAGGCCCTCCTGGCGGGCAGGGGGTTGGTTACAAAGGCAGGCTGGCTGGGAATGCAGCCGCTGCCTCTGAGGAGCCTAAGGGAAGCACGAGCTGCAGCTGTGTGGTCCTTGTCTAGGCTGGGCAAAGCAGCATATCCTTCTCACTGTGTGAGTTCCTTGTGACCTGTCATGTGGAATTCAAGGTCTGTGTCCTTGTCATCAGGGCACTGAATGGTCTGGACCTGAGATACCTTAAGTGGCTATCTGAAGCTGTTGGATGGGCATACTTGTGGCAGATCCTGCTTGTTGCTGAGCCCCCCAGTCAGTGCTAGAGGCTTTAGGGGCTGGTGTGAGACTTTGGCAGCCATATCTGATTTATTAGCCCAGGGCTACAGGCCGTTCCTCTTCCCTGTAATAGCAAGCCTTTGCCTGCCTCTTTTCTGTGACCAGCACCTCCTGTTCCCCCCAGATTCTGCTCTAAACTCTAGCAGCCAGTTTTCCTACTGTAAAATCCCATCTTCAACCTGCTGCTTCCTTCCCTTTGCAGTACATCAGCTCGTTCTTGCCTTTTCTACTTTTCCTCACTCAGCACTTCTGTGCTGGTAACCCTCCTGAGACTTGGGAAACACAGAACAGATATAAGAAGCAACCAAGGAGCATCAGGGTGTCCGAAGACCTTTGTGCAGCTCGTGTTCGCAAACAGGCAGCTGGTCAGCTAGACCAGGAGTTATTTTCCTGATGTCCTGCTGACCATTCAGCCAGGTTTCCCCTTCCAGTGGGAAGGTACCAGACTCCAGGTTCTATTGAATGGGATGTGGGCTAGTCTGATGCGTGGGCTGGTCTGATGTGTTGGCTGGCCAGCTGGGAGGGTCAGATGCTCACTTCTGGCTGCTTCTGAAATGGGTAAATTCCTTTAGAATTGTGCCGCCTCTTACGTTTGTGGATCCTTAGGGCTTGCAGTTCTCATCAGCACTGAAATGAAACAGCAGTGACTGTTTGTTGCAAGACTGTAAGTGGAGGCTTATTTCAGAGCAAAAGTGGTTAGTATTTGTGGATCTGGGTTTGGCTGATAGCCAAATAGATTTATGGGCAGACTGGGAAGCCTTAGTTGATGTGGAAGGTTCACACGACATTGCTCATACCATACAATATCAATATTGATATACTGAAAATGCCTGTGACAGCAGACACCAAGCCAGTGGGTCACCTGGTGCTGCTGCTGAAGGCTGAGATCACTGTGTGTGCTGGGGCTCACTGCTGTGCTCTGCTGCCATTTCTTACCCCTTGAGCCCAGGGACACTTGAACCTTCTTCTCACATCTGTTCTCCCGCTGTCTCCTCGTGCATGCTTGATCTGCTATTTTCTGCTGTAGCAAGGGCCTGTGTAGGCTCTTGGTTGCATGCCAATGGGCTTTTCATGCTATCCCTATTTACCCTGGTTTATCTCTTCCCACTCCTTTCTCTATTCCTGTTTAATTTCCTTTGGTATGGGACTAATGTTCCAGGTTGTATTGAGAGACTGGGTTGAGCTGAGATGACAGAAAGAGGGTGGAAGGGAAAAAGGGGCTTATGCTGGTAGATTTGAGTTTCTGTCATCAACTCAGTCTTCAATTTGTTGATTATTGTGGATCTAGCTAAATCAGCTGGATCTGCTAGACAAACCTGAGGTGTTCTGTGTCCTATATCCATATTCTACTCTGTTTTTCTGTTTTTCTTTTTTTTTTTCCCTGAAAATTAATAGGATTCTACCCATTGATGATTAAAACAACGCCTGGAGTTTTGGAATGGATCAGATGCGTCAATCAAATGTTACCACATTGCACCCAAAGAGAGGAATGCCATCCAGCTGGGGGTAGGGTCTGTTTTTTCTTTGTCCCCATCAGCGTCTAGAGTTACTGGAAACCTTTCTGGGTTTTTAAATGTGAGAACTTTTAATAGAAAGTACTAGTTTAAAAATTAATTGCTTCATTGTGTGAAAACTTGACTGCCTTTTTTTTTTGTTGGTGTGGAGCAAAGTTGTGTCTCTTTATATTCAAAATGTTATTAATAGTGTTGAGGCTTCGCAGGCTTTGGTAAAGAAAACGTTTCAGTAACTACTTTAGATATTATGGGAGGGAAATTTTGTGCTTTAAATGAAAAGTAAATCTATTCTGATTACTAAGAAAGATGAAAATAATTTAACATTTTTTTCGGAAATGTCAAAGTTCAGGTCATTTGTCCTAGTTCTTGAAATTAATGTAAAACAGACTAATGCCCCTGCATAAACTGTTTTCTTGCAACAGGGGAGAGGAGGCGAATATGTCAGTAGGAAGCTGCATCTCTCTGCATAGTGCCTGTGGTCACGTGGCTAGTGTGGCAGCAGGTACTGCATGAGACCTGGAATGAAGTAAAAGCTTGGTGGGAATGTGAATCTGGAGCCTTGCACGGGTGTAAAGCACAGATTGCAATCCAGGAAACAAACTGAAGTGGCTTTTTGGCTCTCTTCCAATTGGTAGAGCATGGCTCCCCATTATCTTCTCACTGGTATGCCACTTGGCTGTTCCAGCAGAGAGGCTGCAGAAACAGGACATTTACCTGGCTGTCAGAAGTAGGATGGACTTTTCAGGCATGAGAAGATCTGTGTCCGGAAGTAATGCTGTTCCAGTGTTGCTCACTTGCAATCTGAAGCTTCTTATGCTTCACATCAATTTTCTGTTCTTGTTAAAATTGCCTTTGCTTTAAAAATGAAGGGTCTTAAAGCTGAGGGGTTTGACAGAGTGTGCTGCAGAGTGATTCTTTTCTCCTCTGTAAGTTTCCTGAATGAATGATTTTGAAGTAAAGTAGTATTTCCCTGCAGAGCCTGCCTCTGTTAAGTCTTTAGACTGTTACAGCAACAGTGAGACTACTAGTGCAACGTTAATAATTTATGTGTATTTCTCATTTTGGACCTTTGTCAGTAGTTTCAGCCTTGGGAGGCTGGAAGAGGTGACAAAAGTATGTATAAGCTTTGCTGCTGTTCCCTCTGCATGTGTTCTCAAGGTGGGCAGAGGATGTGGCTCTTCAGAGCATGTCTATCTGGAACCTTTTAGCAGTGCTGAATTCACAGAAGTAATACCAGAAAATAGTATAATGGTGTTTCATTTCAGTCATCTCTGCATAGGGTTGTACTGCTTTTGTTGGACAAGCGTGGCTCAGATGTTTGTGAGCTTTCCTTGGTTGCAGGAGGTGAGCAGAAGGTGAATTTTTTTATGGGATCCTCCTGTGGGATGAGCCCCAGCCAGGGTTTTGCTGCATGTCCATAATCAACCCCAAATGCATCTGTGCTGCTGAAGCTGCATGTAACTCCCTTCAAAACTGGGCTTCCTGTCCTTGATTATCTCCCTTACTCTCTTCTTAAGGGAGGGAGATGGTCAGCTAGTTTGTGTGTTTCCTGAGTAGGACTTGCTTGAAGGGAGAAGCAGAAGACGGAGCCAAGTGAAAATGGGTCTTCAGAAACAAGGCTGATGAGAGGATGTCACCAGAGAACTCAACTGGTTTAAATACAAAGTTTTGCTGAATTATGTTCTGGAGTTTACTGTTGCAGGGTTGTGCTTGGCATTAGCAATTACCTGAACACCTTCCAGCTTGGCTGGAAACCAGGTATTTCTTCAAATCTTGTTGGAAGCATGGCAGTGTGTTTCAGGGAGCTTTGGAGGGCCAGTGATGTAGAATGCATGAAGTAGTTGAGGTGTTTCAGCAAGCCTGTGTTCTTGCAGGTAGGTACTGAAGAGTTTGAGTCAGACTAATTAAACAACACTTAAGTGATGTTCAGCAAGCAGGTAAGTAGCTTGCAGGAAATTGGAGAGTTAGCTCCCATTTGTTACTCATGGTCCAAAATGATTGATTCACCTCATGCAGTGGGAGACTCACAGCTTTTGTACTGCTGTGTCATGGATGGATGGATGGATGGAACTGTCGAGGAGAAAACAATGTTCTGCAAGGAATCTGTATCTTAAGCTTGAAATAGGTTTCTAGAATTGTTTTTTGGGGAAAACTGATGTTTCTTCAAAACTGGATTACATTGTTTCGAATTTAGTTTTTGACTGTCTTGGCTTGGAAGAAAGTTTGGCTCAAAAATGACTCTGTGTGCAGAAGGATCTGCAGAAAGATGAATCGATAAGAAGAAACTTGGTCTTATTGTTTTATGTTGCACTTACTAAAAGAACTTTTAATTTGAGAGTAAATTTTTCACTATGCTTTGTACCTTTTTATTTCAAACGTATTCTTTTCCTGGATTCTCTGTTCTGTTAAATCTTCCTAGGAGCTTGGATGTACAGCTTGAAGAAAACAGGATGTAACTGCCTTAAGATTTCTTGATCTTAAATTTTAATACTTAAATTGCATAACTAAGTGGGTTGGCTGCTGCAGGATGGTTATAGTTCAGGAGAAAACTATGATGCCTTGTTGGACTTCAGATGCCTCAGTTGCAGCAATGATATATTTTTTTTTTCCTTTTTCTCTTTTTTGGACTGATAAGCCAGGAGCCTTACTCCTGGCTCTGCATGTGTGCTTCATCTAGCGTACGTATGCATTTGTAACAAAAGACTGCAAAGCAGCACTGGTTTGTTCCACAAAACAGAGGGAATTGGGAAGCTGAGTTGGAAGATTCTCTTTCCTCTTTTTCCTTTTTTTTTTTTTTGGCCCCCTCTCCCTCCTCTTTACAAGAAGTTACTTTAAATAGGGAGCTGTTCAGCAGGTTGCAACTAGAATTCTATAATAAGATCTCTATTCGTTCTCCCTACTTTTTCACATGCAAAGTTGCGGCTGTAATTATATGACAGCTGCCCTCTTGGCTGACATGCAGCAGATTGAACTGGGGATCTCCAGAGCTAAAAGTGTGAGCTGCTACTCTCTGAGCTAAAGCTCTATAGCTGGAGGCTGTAATGATCTATATCCTTCATGACTGAGTGTAGAAGGGAGCTGCAAAAAGCACTTGCTGAGTTATGGTGCATACAGGGTACTTACTGTGTACATGGTCACTTCCCAGGTGTACTGGAAGCTTTTTTTGAGTGGTTTGTGATAATTGTACAAACTGTTGTCAGCTCATGGGTGCTTTTAAATGGCGATCTGTTTTGAAGCCTTTCTACTTTAAAAAACTTTACTAGCCTGTTAGGCCCAGACATTTGTTGGTGTAGGTGTAAATTGTGCTGAGCTTGAGGTGCCCTGATGTTACTGAAGTCCTCCAACTCTAATGCAATGTAAGTAATTGTTACCAATATTGAATGCAGTGTGAGAAACTCTGCACTGCCAATGGCGTTCAGACAGGTTTGCCTTTATGCTTTGCCGTTACAATAGATTTTTTACAGATGGCACCATGGGAGCTTTTTAAAAGCAAAGGAAGGAGAAACGGGAATTGCTGGAATCTCTCCTGTTTCCTCAGGACTGGGAAAATCTGAGCAGTGCCAAAGTTTGTTAGCCTGAGGAAAAGTGAGGAGAAGCAGAACCATATGGAGCTTCATAAGTGGTGTCAGCCGTGGGTAGCTTCTGCAGCCAGTGTTGTGGGAGAGGGGAAGTGTGTTACAAGTTGAGACATTAACTTTGAACTTTGTGAAACATTAATTTTTGAACCCTTAACACCTCTTTTCCCCACATCCTCAAGCAAAAAACCAAAAAACCCTCAAAAAACCTAACAACAACAACACCCCAAACCAAATAGGAGACAGGCATGAGTTTGTATTACTCCTGAGGCATCTTATGAGACTTTCCGTATCAGGCAATCACACCAGTCTTAGGGCTTGATTCCCTACTGCCTGTCCCATCACTCCTTACAGAGAAGTGGGATGAGGATTCTTGCACTTCCCGTGGGAGTCTGGTCCACAGCCTAATAGACTTTCCTGTCAGGAAACATTTCTTAATTGGGCTTTAATCATGGGTGTCAGACTGCTGGTCCCTGGGATGACCTTAGCCTGCATCAATACCAGTGCCTTCCTTGCATGTGCTGCCTAGAGCCTGCTCCTCCTTCTCCTCTGGCATTTATTATAGGCCTGTTTCAACTGTAGGCAGCTGTGCCTTGGCTCAGACTTCGCTGTCCTTAGCGCTGCTGTTGGAGGCTGTTGCAGAAGTTAGGATCTGGGAGCCCACATCAAGAGCTTGACTTATGATCTGAGATGGACTCATCATCTGAGTCCATTTTCAAGAATCCAGGCTGCTGGCAAGTAAGGAAATACACACTGAAGCAGCATTCGTGTGTGTCTCTACCTTGGATAGAGCCAAGTCCAAGGAATCTGTTACAGCACAGCTATCTCATGACCTAATTGTGTTGCTGTCAAATCCAAAAGTGTGGATAAGACTCCAGTATATTCCTGCAATCAATTTAAAACAGGGCTTTTGATTTCTTTTACATGACAGAGTTTGTGCTGTCTATGTTGAAGCAGCAAGGAAGAGCAACCCAGCCAAGCTGTTCGTCTGCGAGGCTGTGGAAATACCAGCCATGAGGCTCAGCAGCGTAGACTCTGTATGCAGTGTATCCAATTTGGCAGTTGTAGGAGGAGAGTCTGCCTTGCTAGCTCCTCAAGGAGTGGCTCTTCCAAGGCTGGTGGCAGTTAGGCCAGGTTGTGGTGGCTGGCTGTGAGCAGATGGACAGGTTTCTGGGAAGAACAGCATGCACCCAGAGTCACAGCCCTGGTATGCACTATAGTATAGAGGCACTAGAAGACTTCACTTGGCAGCACACGGATGTTGTTTTGCCCATGTGGACTTCATGAAAATATTTGATACTTTTCAGGTCTCTTCTCTTTGTTGCTGAACCTCCTCACTTTCTTGCATTACCTTTCTAAGGTGGCATGAGTAGAGCACGTTTCAGTGCTACAGAGGCAAATGTATCTTTGACTTGCATGGTATCATTATGAAATTGACACTGTTTTCTAGTCGGTTTCTAGTACAGTCAGTACTCCTATCTGCTCCTATAACTTTGGTAGACCTTGTTATGTGATGTCTTTTTAAAGAATGGATGTAATTACTCCAGAAGCAGGGGGTGTGTGAACTGTTTGGACAATGACCCTTTAAACTGTTCACAACCAGAATGGTTGTGACACCAGAGATGTGAAGTAGCTTTCTTACTGTTTCTCCTGATCTCTTCCTCTACTCAACGTGGACCCTCTATATCCTCATCCTGCCTCTGTGTCCTCCAGTTCATGTCCTGGCTCCCTTCTGCTCCTCACTGCTCTGCCAGTGAGTTATTTTTCTAGTATCCCCACAGAGTTCTTACTCCTCACCAGCTGTGGGTTCCTATCCTCCTTGATCCTCAGAGGTCTTTGTCCACCTTTCATTGGTGTTTTGCCATTTTTGGTTCTTCTGCAAGCTCTGCCTTTCCTGACTGTACTGGTCACATCACATGGGAGAGCTTTTTGCTTTCCTCCATTACCATGGGAGAAATAAAACTTCTGTCTTTTCTAGAGGTCCATAAAACATGGCCAAACTCACCAGATTTTTGGTTAGTTTGTGCCCTCTTTGACTCAGCTCATCTCTTCCTTGTTAATCACGTATGAAGTATCCCTCTTCCCTTTGTTTTCGTGGGATTTGCATGCATTGTCTTGCTCCCTGGGTCTAAGTGTCATGCCTGTTGAATCCCAGGGTGTCGTTTTATGAGGGTTGTTTTCAGCAGTTCCTGCTGCTGCTTCTGAGCCACTTGTTCAGCTGTGCCAGTGCAGCTGAACGTGCTGCTGCACATTGAACTGGATCAGGGAATTGATCTGGATTAAAGTAGCCAAGGTGAAGAGGAAAGCTGCTTAACCCAGCGATTTGCTCAAAGAAATACTTGAAAAACTACAGTTTAAGAGCACTTTGACTTGATAGCCCTTTGACTAACAACCCCCTGGTACAGAAATCCCTTGTTTAAATGTAGAGTTGCTGCCTCCGCCCTTCAAACCCTCCTCCTGAGCTACTAAACACCAGCGGCCACCTGCTTCAGGCTTAGAGCAGCTGCTGCAGGTTAAGATGTGCTGTGCAGCCGCTCCAGGATGCATGGGACACGATACTGTTTGGAAAGGACGAGGACCCCCTGGAGTAAAAATGGACATGTGTCAAAGTGTGCAAAATCATCCTTTCATGGAACATCACAGACTGAGACAAAGCTTTGTGCTTTTTTATCATGATGGCTGGTCTGGTTTCACCCTGAGCCTTATTAATGTTCCAGGATGTTGCTGTGTCACTGTGTGGGAAATACAGCATACCTTGATTCAGACTTGAAACGTTGAAAATGCTTCCCTTTGCCCTTCTCTGTGGGACACATTTAACCTGCCCCATCCCTCCCGGGATGCTAGAGTGGAGCGCTGTCTGGTGGCTCTGCTCCTGCTCTTCCCCTTGGCTTTCTCGTACCCTTTCCTCCCTGATCCGTTCACGTGCTCCCAACTTTATGCTGTCCAGGGTTTAATTTTTGTTTAAGATCTTCGTTCCTTTAATGACAGCAGGAACTGAAGGCTGTTCTCTGTGGGGGCTGTGGTGTGCGGCTGTGCTTGAGGTAATGAGACTTGATGAAAACCTCTTGTTGCTGTGGCAAGATTTCTTCCTTCTCTGTGTTTAAGAAAGGGTGAGGGGGCATGAGGAGGAAAAGAAAAAGTGACAGACCCTGCTGGGTATGTTAATATATTTTTAATGGCTTCCATGTGGCTAGCTGAGGACTTATTTGTCCAGCCTGTGAGTAAAGGGTGGCAGCACGTTATTCCTGTGCACCTTTGAGCTTAGCTGGGAGTTGAAATGAGAGAGAGGGAGGATTGAGTGAAAATTTCACAGAAATCCTGTTGATAAAAATGAAATCTGCTAGAGATGGAGGGGATTGGCAGGGAGAGAAAGATTGGATCCCAGATACCTCCTCCCCTCCCCCTCCCCAAATCTTCCTTTTTTTCTGGAATATTCCACTGTCTGCAATCATCAAGAGAGCTACTGTCTCAGACTATGGTATTTCTACCAGTAGTGAGGGGAGAGATTTTTCTGAAATAATTACTGTATTCCTTCAGAGAAATATTTTTGAGAAACAAAAGGGTTTATGCTATGGTGGCAAGCTGGGGAAGGGAGGGGGCTGGTGGGGATCCAGGGTGGGTGCTGGGCATTTTCCCATTCCAGACTTAATATGCCAGTTAAGCTGCAGGCAGGATGGGGCTGGTGTTCCGAGCCGGCTGCCTGGGGCGATGAGGGGTTTTGCTGCTTTCCTGTTGCAAAGGCATGCAGAGCACTGCTGGGATTGAGGGGCAGCCAGGCTGGGGCAGCTGTTGGTTCTGGGGGTCAGGAGCCAGGTGCCTGGGGCAGTAGGTCAGAGCAGAGATGTGCTTGGTGGGGCTGTGAGGAGAGCGAGAGCTGCCGATGAAACATTAATGCTGCATAGCCCTGGTGAGAGGGAGAGTAAACAGTGAAGAACCCTGGCACTGGGTGTGTGCTGATTAGATGGAACTGCCAGGAGAGGATGGTGCTCGTGACACATTGGCAGATTGGCTGGAAGGGTTTTGGTATGGTCAGGTACAATGGATTGAGTCCACACCCAGCCGACTCCTGGTGCAGGAGGGTTGGGGGAGCAGTGATATCTCTCTCTGTCCTTATCTTCTCATTCTTACAAAATCCCAGTCAAGGGTGATGTAACCTTAGGGCAGGAAGGACTGAAAATCAGGAAGACACCAAACTAGGGTTTTCCCTGCTGGCAGCAACTTGTTGTTCCTCAAGAAACAGCTCCTGTGCCAGCTCTGTATTTGCCCTGTATTCCGTGACAAGCTCATCTCTCAATGTCCACTTACAAGAGATCTGTCCACCCGGTGTTGAACCCAGGTGGCTTGGCGGGCCCTTCTGCAAGTAAAGAAGCCAATGCATGTGAGGCATCTCTTGTCAAAGCCCTAAAGGCATGCTAGCATCTCTTGAGGCAGGTGCATGGCTGGGGTCACTGCTGGGAGGATGTCAGGAAGTAATTTTCTTGAGTCACTGCCCAGTCCTGGAGTAGTGTGTGTGAATTGGCAGCAGCCCTTGCCTGGCTTTCTTGTTTCTGAGTGGCTGGAAAAAGTCCCACAGCAGATATGCCTCTTCTTGGTGGCAGCTTCTCTGGGTCTTCCCAAGGCAGCATCCCTACAGGGTCAAAGCTGTAGGGGAAGATTTTTGAGAGAAGATTAAGAATTTGATGTCTATTTAATTTTGGAGCCAAGAAATAGTGCTAGACTGGCAACTCTTGGGATATCCTTTGTAGCCTGCCCCTGCCAATGTACCAGATTGCTGACTCCCAGCCAAACTGGCCCCTCTGATTTTTAAGTTTCACAAAAACAGATAGTGGGAGATTTCTCTGAGGATAATGTAAGTTTCTTTGTGTTGCAAATGACTGGAAGCACATATGGTGAGTTACTGATATCTGTCTGAAAGGACGATAACTTGTTAGTCTGCCCTGACCCAATTGCTTGGCTAATCTGACCATACCCTTATTTAGATTGAAATTAACTTTCAGCTGATTTAGTAAAAATAGGTTTAGTAGTGAAGCAGGCAAATCAGGGATACATTTGCATTTTGTATAAATCTGTCCATACGGGTGTTTTATGTCATTTGACCCATCCGCTTAAAGTGCTTCAGCTTGCCTCTCCTGTGTGCCCCTCTGCAGGCAAGACCTAGTTTTTGATGAGTGTCCACTGCTTTCTTAACCCACTTTTCCAGCTGGGCCGAAGTTGCTGACGGCATCATCACTTACCCAGGAGCATGAGTGAATGTGAATTGGCACAAAATAAAAACCAGACACCCACCAGGCTCCCAGCCCTGTAAATTCTGGGTTGTTGAAGTCCTACTTTGCTTGAGCAGCCAACAATAACAGTTGGTTAATACACTGATATATTATTATTTTTACTCAAACCTCTTCCACTGATAGTATGCTTATAAAAAAAATGGAAGGATTTTGTTTCTGTCCTTGAGCGTGCTTTCTAGTGTTAGGTCTAGATTAGTTTTACAGATGACCCAAAGGGAATGTTTATTCTAAACTAGGCTTGTACCAGTTTATCTTCCCCATTCACCCCATCACAAAGGATTTAAAAAATGGTACTGTCATCAAGCCTGATATATCTAAGGCTGCAATAAAGAGTAATGTGTGCTCTGTGTTTTAATTTTTTGGAGGCCTTAGAGAACTGCTACTGAGGTATAATGGATGTTTCTTGTGAGCTCTAATACTTTAATTGTAGGTAAGAGAATTTTGCCTTTCTGTGGCTTAAAATAACTCAATAAATACAAGTCTTGGTATAGACAGTAGCAAAATCAAATGAAGGCCATCCAGAATTTGTTGTGAGCTGAGTAAAATCCCATTCCCTTTTAACAGCACAGCTTTCAGTTTCTCACTGTTCAGGAGATAGCATTTTCTTGGCCCACCAATTCTCATAGTCTTTCAGTCTAGAAAAAACTTTCACTGCTGGATGGGCGAGATGGGTGAGGTAAAGAAAATGGCCAGAATTTTTGTCTTGACATTTTTATGTTGTATGTTTTAAAAAATACAGTCACCAAACTGCAACAAAAACCAAATCATGAAGTCACATGCACATGTCTATTTTTAATTTTAAAGATTATTGTGAGGTCTTCTCTAACAATCTCTGCCACAGGCCTCTAGCTGTACCATACCCTCTTCTAGGCTGCGTTTCCATAGCCCTGATTTTCTGTGGGCACAAGGCTGTACAACATGGTCTTCCTGCTTTCTTGTTTACTGAGGACACTGGTTTCCATAAAATGGGGCCATTGGGGAAGGTCTCAGAAGATCACGCAGTAGCTTGCTGGTGTTGCATGCATGTAAAAAACAGGCACGTTATTTCCTGAGGGGGAAGGCGGGGTGAAAGGACTTCAATTCCCTTATGCAGGAAGGTGTGCACACAAGGCAGGGGGACGGCAGCTGGCATAGGTGTCCGTCAGGCTCGCGAGGATGTCCCAGGGAAGTGGCAGTGAGGTTTGTTCATTCATTCCAGGAACGCTTCACCCCAAGCTCACCCCCTTGCCTTTCCTCTCGCTTCCTTAGCCCTTCCCCCTCCTTGGGAGTCCGCGTCGGGGGAATTGGGTATTGGAGCCTGTGAAGTGCACCCAGCAGCTCGTGGTGGCAGTTGTGGCTGCTGCTAAATCAGCCAGCTGAGCACCTGCTGTCTCCTGCTAAGGGAACTGAGCAGCCAGCTATTTGTTGTTAAAGTGACATTGTCAAAATAAAAATCCTGTTTTAACCAGGCTCTTCCTTGCATTCCTGAGTAAAGCACTGGATTACTAAATTAAATTAAATTTAAGAATTCACATTGGTCTCCCATTTTTAGCCAGAAGAGATGGCCTTGAGCATCAGGTATGAATTACCTACACACCCTGCAACCACAACTTCATGTGCTGAGGTCGATAAATTGACTTCCATGCAGCTTATTAGGTGGGGCTCTTTCAGATGTGACCTTATTAAAACCTGGAGTCCTCTCTGGATGATGGCAATCCTATGGCTGTTTCCTTAAGTACAGGGGAGGGTGTTGTTGCATTGTCCTTGACAAAATATCTTTCTTCCCCAAAATACCTGCCAGGAGGGACATGGGCCAGTCATTCACCAAGCTTTAGACATTACTGCAGCTTGTTGCTGAGTGAACAGAGGGGCATCAAGGGCAGATACTGGCCTCGTGCTAGTGTGAGGGCTAAGGCTCTTCCCTGAATGCATAGTTGTGTACTACACTTGATTACGTTGTTTTGTTGGTGAAATTCCTGTTATTCATTAAAAAAAAAAACCCAGCTTTCTCAAGCCAGCTGTTATATCATTTCATAACCTCAGACCATTTCCTTCCCTGCTTCTGACCTATTAGTTCATTTTTGTAATGCTTCAGAGCTGCTTCCTTCTCTGTCTCCTCCTGAACTTCCTACCCCTATTCTTCACGTGCTTGGCCCCATACCAGCATTGAAATGCCTGTGTGCTCAGATGGGAGTTTAAAACTACTGTGAGACATTTAGTATGTGGAAGACGAGACTGACTTGCCACAGACACACAGGAAGGAGAAAGGAGTGACCCAGCATCCCAGGCTGAGGTGTGAGCTAGTGCCTACTCTTCTGTCCCCTGCCTCTTAGCCTACTGAGAAAGTCGAAGGTTTCTGCTAGAGTGTCTGGTCTCTATTCCTGCTTATCTTCAGGTGTTCTTTCCTGGCTGTTTTCATCCTTGCTCAGAGCATCTTGGGTGACACAAAGTAGAGAACAGGCCTTTGTTCCTGGTACGGGCTCTTTTGTCAGGAGCGGAAGAGGAGCACTGTGGCTTGGGCACTGTCCCTGGCTTTGGTTCCACTGTTCAGATGCTCTGCTGTCTGCAAAATAGGGCTGTTGCAGCCCACAGGGCTGGGGGATGTGCCTGCTTACAGCCTGCAAAGCACTCGACAGCGGGAGAAGAGAAGACTGTGGATCGACAGCTGCAGAGCTGCCCCTGCCCTGTGGTAGCAAAGTGGAATTGGCACCTTGGGCTTCGCTGGGAAACAAGAGGGCGAGAGCTAATAAAAGATCAGTTTCTAATCTTCTGTTTTGGGGGAAATGCTGAGCAGCAGCAGAAGTGCTGGAGCTGCTGATCTACAGATTGCTGTGGCTTGGCTTAGTCTTGTTTCACATTATAATGATTTTCTGTGAGCTTGTGTGTGTGTGTTTGTGTTAATGAAGGCTTTGGTTCGGTACAAGCTGTTACCACTGGACTACAATTTCTTGGTTTTTTTCACAAGTAAGTGAATTTTCCCTAAGTCTTACCTCTGTATGCACACATATGCACATGTGTGTGCATTTGGGGATTGTTCAGGATGGAAAGTGCAGTGGAAATGTGAAATACTATAATTATGTGCAGTATTCATTTCTATTTTTGCTCTGCAGTCAGCTTGGCAAGGGGAACTCTGTGTCTGGGCAGTCTCATATCTGATCTGGTCTATTTGTCTATGCTTTTTTGCATTGTGGTTTACAGCCCTGCAATTGAAACCTTCAAGATTACCTAAAGATGAAATGAGAGTGTGCTTCCACTGAGCTTTGTAAAGGCCATTTCTTCTAGTGCAAAATAATGGGCCTAAATGAGTTGACAGTGCTCCTTTTAAATCCACCACTTGGTTCCTGAGGGGGCGGGGGCGAGGACGTAATGTATAGGTCTTACAGGAATAAAGCCAGTGTTTTGTGCTCCCCTGCGGCTCTGCAGCAGTAGCTCACTGACTGACCCTATTAGCAGAGCTGTGCTGTCAGCGCAGGCCAGCGCGCTGTGAGCACGGGGAGCTGAGCTGAACAAATAGCACCAAGTTAGGGGCCCCGACAAGGCTACGGCAGAGCTGCCACGTGGGGAAAGGAAGGGATGCTCCCTTATAGCTCAGTTGTAAAAAAATACCCGAGTCTCTCCTTCTCTCTGGTTCATTTGAAGGTGCAGCTGTGGGAGTGACCGGTCAGGAGTTCCGGTACAGGCAGTGCCTTGCAGTGCTGTAGAAGAGCAGATGGGGGTACCAGAGGGGAGCATTTCCCTCTGAGCCACAGCTGAGCCCATGCACCAGCATTGCTCTTGAAGAAGCTGCAAAGAGTACTGGCAACTCTTATGGATGAGAGGTAGAGCCCAGATCTCGATCAATCGATTGTTAAAGATCCCACTCCACTTCTGACGAGGTGAGGGGACAGTAACCTCAGTGTCCTGGCCAAATTCCAGTTCATTATTTTCTGCCTATCTAAAATTTCCCTTTTCCGTCCCCCTGCCGTTTATCCTGGAGAAGTTATCATTTGCTTCCTCTGCTAATGACTCACGGGTAATGCTGCTGGCACACAACTGATGCTTTATTTCATCCTGGTGATGAGGGAGTGATCCCTGTGGTTTGGGGTCTTTGGGCTGGAAGAGGTGCTATGGAAACACAAAGATGTTTGGAGTGTATACATATATACAAAGGCACTGTTGGCTACCGTTCCCTTCAGCTGCCGTTTCGGAACAGGTAAACAGGTTTTCCAGCTGAATCCAAATCACAAATGTGTGTGTGTGACTTGAGTGTGTGTGTGTGTGTGCGCGCGCCTGTCTCTTCCCCCCCTCCCCTTTCGCCTTGGAACAAGAAGAATGTGTCAAGCCCTCTGGCTGCAATCCAGGACTCTCCGTGGAACTATAAATCGACCCGTCAGGGAGGGGGAAAGAGATTAACGTTGGCCGTCTTCATTAGTGAGTCCCCAGAGGAAACCGGGTCTGCCATGAGCCGTGAATGAGACCAGCTGAGAGAGGAGGGGGAGAGCTTGCGGTTTTTATCACTGCCTCCAGAGACCCTGGAGGAGTGGAGGAAAAGAGTGTGATAGGGATGGGAGGATGTAAAATGAAGGAAGCTGGAGCTTTCCAGCACATCGCTCGCTCCCTCATTGGTGGGCAGGTAGCTGTTTGCTGCTCCTCCGCGCCAATCCCTGACCCGTGAGCCCATGTGTGTGGCTGGAGTACTTGGCATGCTAATTGGGAGCAGAGAGGAGCGAGCCCAGTGGCAGTGCAATGCCCTGCCATGCTAAACAAGTGCCAGTAATTGCATTCAAGGTACTTTCATTATGTCAGATTTTTCACAGAACCAGAAAAGTGCATTTATCACGAGCAGTATAATTCTTCCTGGGCATTGCTTGGGGAGTGTGTGTGCTTAATTCCCTGCCCCCTCTGCCTCACAGAAAGATGAAAGTAATTTTTGCCTTTTTTTCATTCTCAGTTGCACACAGATTTTTACAAATAGCTTCTTTGAGCTTCAAACAACAATCTCTTTCTTCCTCGTACTGTTTATTGTGTATGTTTGCACCGCAGGCTCATGCAAACACATGCATGCACTAATGCACACGTGTGCTAATTGTTGTTTTTCCAGGCTGACAAAGGATATGGAGGCTGCAACTGCAGCTGGTAATATTTCAGGATCCCTTGTAAAGTCCCTGAGAGCCTGGATTCTGGTGATGCTCCTACCAGTAAAATCTGGTTTAAGCTGGTAGTTGTCTTCCCCCCCCCCNTCAACAGCTCCAGATAGTGATGCTCTTTTTTCACCCAGCAGTCATCACACGTCCTGGCAACACCAGCTATGCATGCATACTGTTCTACCAGGGTACCCAGCAGTGACCTGAGGGGGCCAGGGAGAGGGAAGCCTCCTGTCTGTGCCCATGTGGTCTGTGTCACCTCTGCAGCATGACAAGAGAACCAATTAGTGTCAGTTGTGGTGGCAGTTCTTACTGATGGGGACACAGACCTGGCTAAGATGTGAACTGAGACATCATACATCTTCTCACTCTACCTCCCTGTGGGTCTCTGGGATGGGGAAGTCACACTTGGGAGCAAGGGAGCTCCTGGGGAATACAGCCAGTGCCTGCAGCCACTCTGGTTTCTGGAGGTGTAAGTGACCTTTGCAGGTGATTGGAGTTAACAATCTGCATGGCAGAAATCTCTGCTAAAACTTACTGTTCTCTTCTCCCTGTCCTCTCACTGCTGTAGTTTTGTTCTCTTGCTGTTTTCCCCTCAGACATCTGACTGCCCTCAATACCAGCACACCTTCCCATGTTTGCTTTACCTTGATATCCACAGTCCTTTGTTAAATATGGTGCAAGGCTTAGCTTTTGCTTTCACACATGCTACCAGAGCTTAGACACCTTTGGTGTGGAATTTGTCAGCTTCTTGAAATTGCTTTTTAACTGGCCTTTGCAACACAGCTGTGGCTTGTACTTCTAGGCAGTTAGTATTTACTAAGTTAAGCGATGCTCCTTGGTAATAAGTAAAAGTAATGCCACGCTTCTGATATTGATAGATTTTTTAAAAAATATTTTGTTAGGACCAACCCGTAGGCTATAGTCCCTAGCTTCGGGTGTTCACAGAAGGAACTGGACAAACAGATAATGGTTCAAGTAGAAATGTGGACAGAAAGCTGGAGCAGAGGAGCTGCTGTTTACATGAAAGGAGAGCACTCCTGGTGCTAAAAAGTGGTATTTCAGGTGAGTCAGCCCCAGACTTTGTCTAAAAGCCAGGAATCCTGCTGCTTCCTAGTTCCCTTTTACAGCTCTCACTGTTCCCAGCTGAGGAGCACGCACTGATGTTTTGCCATACCTTGGAAGGAGAAGAAATAAATGATGATGAGTAGAAGGGTAACTGCACTATGGTGTGTCGTAACACACCACCAGCTACGGTGTCGCTAATGATCCAGCTGATGGATGAGTTATTTACTCCATGGTCTGGAAGGAAGAAGCCACCTTTGCTGACGCCCACCTCTGAGCAGTGTGAGGGCTGTGCATCAGGAATAGTATGTCATCTGCAGGAGCAAAACCCTGCTTTTCCTTGTGCGGGTGGATGCCCTTTGGAAAGCTCCAGTTCAAGCCTGATCCTCCTTAGCTTGTGATATGGCCTGAGGTGGTTCAGTCTGTGAGGCAGCCTGCCGCCAGCTGAGGTGGAGGTCTCTGCTCCTGTGGGACCTCTGTCCTGGTGGAAGAGTGGAGGAGGCACAAGGGGAATGCAGCCTGCTGTGGGGGAAAAGTGCTGCAGTAGATTAAAGCAGCTGCTGAGGGACTCCTCCAGTGAAGCTTGAAATCAGATTGTTTGACAGACATCGTGTTAGAAGCACCTGGCTGGTTCTGTTTGCCCCACAGCTCCCTACCTCAGAGAGAAAACAAGGATTTTCACTGCTCCAGAATTGCTGTACTCTTTCCTCTTCCCTTCCTTTGCTATGTCCCAGAGGGTAGATTGCCAGCCTGCAGTGAGCCAGGGGTGTGTGCTGGAGGTGGAGGGTGGTAGAAGGGTTTGGGAACCTCTCACCCCAGTGGCACCCCCTTGTCTGAGAGATGGAAAGCTTATGGAGACATGGGTTGGTTTAGTGTGATTTTATTTTTTTTCCCAGCTCTGATTTTTTGTTCTGCCTCATTTGCATATTGTGGGTTTTTTTCCAAGCCTCTGCATCTCTTTTTTGCTTTTCTTTTTTAAATTATCTTCTCTCTGCTAAAGATTGCTCCCTAACTCTCAAATGTCCCTCCCCCGCCTCACTCCCCCCCCATCCCCCCCTGCGTTTTTCTTTCATCCTTTGTTCTTGATTGCTTGTGCCCGGGAGCAAAGAAAGGAAAAGGAAAGGATACCATCTTTCTGTGAAATACAGGAGAGAGAAATAGGCAGGCAACCAAAGTTGTCAGCCTGACAGAGTGAGATTGAATCCATCTCAGGAACACATTGCACACCTTGAACATGGGATTGACCTTCTCCATTATACTTGCCATGCCATGCCATGTGGCTCTGGTCCTGCCATCTCTGGATGGGACTCCCCTGCAGAAATGTTGCTTTTGGCATCTGCTGCCCCAGAGGGGCAAAAACCTGGCTGCTGTGTCTGCACTGGTTGCTGACAGGATCCCGAGCACGGTCTGCTCCTGCTCCTGGTCCTGCTGTGAATCCGCTGTGTCTTTCTTGCACAGGAGTGTAGGGGTAATCATCTGAAATGTGTGTGCACGCTGGCTGATGCATCACATCTTCTCTCTCCTTCCATCTCCTCTCCCCCTGCATCAGCAGCGCTGCCATAATCTCTCAAAATCAACAGGCCATTACAGTCTGATGTAACTCAATGAGTACTCTGAGACAGAAATCCTGCAGTGTACTTAAAAACCCTAATGCAGAAACACAGCGCTGTCTTGCATTCTCCTTCCACCTCGTTTCCTGGTTTCTAATGTAAAATGAGCATTGTTTCTGTGCCTGCACATAGGGGTTTTTAGCAGAGCTAGGCTTCAACCAGCTTTTTATTCCCTTTCAGTTCCCAGAATCTCAAATATAGAATCTGATCTTCCCCCCCTCCAAACTTCTCAATTTTTCATTACCTTCTCGGAGCAATGACATCCAGCTTGTGCCTTGGAAGAGTGGAGGTCACAGAGGCCCTCTCTTTCACCTGCCTTTGCCTGTCTGGCCTGTCCCTCAGCAGTGGAACATGCACTTGTGTTGGTCAGACCCCATGGGTGGGCCGTTCAGGTAAAGATGGGCCATGCTGGGTTTTGCACAGCAGAAGTGTCATTCCCTAGAAGAGCTTTATGTTATATGTAGCTTTATATTTCAATCCTCCTTTTTAGTCCTCTCCTCTGAGTTTTTGTTGTAAGCCACATTTCTGCCCCAGAGAACTCTTGATCTTTAATCCTTATTGGAGAGGGGCATCTACTTTCCTGATATTTGTAGATTATTCCTGTTTCTTGTAGGACTCTTATGCATCTGAGACCTAGGTTGCAGTCTGATGCAGTGGGGTAGCACAAACTTCAATGTCAAATACCACTGAACTGGATTTTTCATTATTTTGGTTACATAAGGTAAGCATAAATGATGGATGAAAATGAGTGAGGTGTTGGCTGAATAGACCATGTCTAGTGTCAGTGATTCTTCCAAGCCTCTTATCGTGGTGTCTTGCTGGATCATCATTGCGTGGGGTGTCACGGTTCATGTGTTGCTGCGTGGTTTGCTTTATGCCCATGGTAAAGTGCCAGAGACACTGCCCCACTGTTGGGCCCACTGACCCATTTGGTCTGATACCTTGTCTTGGGCACTGGAGCTGGCTGTGATGACAGAGCTGATGCCGGGTGTCCTCGGAAATTACCCTCCCTCCTGTGTGGATAATTTGGAGCAATGACCCTCAGAGAGAAGCTGCTTCTTTATGTCTCTGTCAGTTGGCTTTCATAAACTTCGAAATGTGAAGGTCTGCACTAGTTTATAACTGATTTTGTGCCTGATAAGACTGTGGATATTTTTGTTATCTTGCAAAAGTCTCAGTGAATTAAGATACTGGCCAGTCTGTCTTCTGGACTGTCAAAGGAACTCCATGTGCTTCTATCCTGTGGCTGCAGAGACTGCAGGTTGGCAAGACCTCCTCCTCCTGGATGGTGCCTGCATCTAAGAAATTTCACTTGTCCTTCATGTCCAAGTATCCAGGGAGTCTCCTGCCAGAACTGCAGGCACTGGAGACAAAAATGTGTGATCCCTCTGTTCCTACTTACCCCATACATCCAGCTAATGTGCTTCTTTAGCTTATCATCTACTGGTTCCAGTCAAAGCATTGCAGCTGTTTGAGCAGCTTGAGCTTCCCTTTTCTTTACTTTCTCTTCACACGATACCTTGCGCTCCTTTGGAGACAGCAGCTTATTTTCTGGCCTGCTATAAAATCTCTTCTCTGGTACAAAAAGCTCCTGTACAGCTGCGTGACTTTGGAAGACACTTGCTGGCCATTTTGTCATTTCTCTCTCATGTGTCTCAATCTGAAAACACTCCCTTTTCCCTCTCTTTGCTCCTCTTAGTGTTTCTCTTCTCCTTGCATTGTAGATATAAGCATTTGACCCAGTTCGGAATATTGATTAAATGTGGGGTTTTTTCCTCTTTTGGAAAGTGCTAGTTTAAACACTAGTAAGTGTCTGTCTAAGATGCAGCATTTCATACAAGTTTCACAGAGAAAGGAATGTGGTGTTGTCTGGCTGCCCAGCGTATCCCCTAGCCTGCCAGCACAAAGGCTGTCCTCTGAGCTAGAGCAAAGCCTTTGCTCCTGATGGGATGGTGGGCAGAGGTTTTTTCATGGCTGTCTTTTATGAAATAGATCCTGCTTCCCAGTCACACCCAGAGACAGCAAGTGGAGAAATGGCTTTGGAAAGCGGCTTTCTCACCAGCAGCCAGGATCTTGCTGTGAGGATGTCGAGGAGAAGCTTCCCCATAATGCTCCTTCACGTTGTTCTGTGAGGAGTGGGAGGAGAAGCTTGTTCTGGTTTGTGTTTTGTTTCCTTAAAGCTTTGAAAAGGTGTGTCACCTGCTGCAGTGTAATTAAGGCATTCTTAAGTCTGTTTGGCTTTGAAAGCTGGTTTGCTGTAAGTTGTTCACCTGGAAAATGCCTTCAAAAGATGTTGGAAGGTGAAAGGGCAGGACTGGGTGTCAAGTTATGAACCAGGTACTTGTTGATATGATGCACTAAATAGTTGTTTCTCAAGCTGCAGGTTTGTATTAAGTGGTCCTGGCAGTGCTGTGGCTGCAGTATCGTTTAGAACATGTGCAGTTCAGGGAAAGGGGGGAAGATAGACCATCCCACTGGAGGGAAGGTGCTAGATGAGGACTCGACTTGCTGTGCTTCAAAGCCAAGCCTGCATCTGCTGATGACGTTGTTTGGCTTCTCTGCACCTCCAGAAGAGGATGTGCTGGAGGGCTTCCTTTTGTAAGCCCCGGCTGTGGGCATCTGATGAGGAAGGCAGGAATTAGGCTTGAACCCCTTCCGACTGAAGTGGGGGAAGGGAAGCAGGCGGAAGAACCTGAATGAAAGCAGGCTTGCACTTAGTCGGTGCTGTTCACCATTTGGAGTTGAAATCTATGGCCCGGAGATGGAGCCATATTGGCATTTGGGTTGCAGGTGTCAGGTCGTTCGTAAGGGCATGGCTTTGTGATAGGCTGACGTAGATAGAGATCAGCACATTTACCAAATGGAATGGTCCCAGTTGTCTCCCACATTCCTTGTTACTGCTGCAAGTATGCCGTGGTAAAGTAGCCAAGTAAAGACAACGTTTTCAGCCAGATCTAGTCAGGGAAATGTGCTGGGGGAAAAGAGGCAGGAGGGGCTTCTTTGCTCCCTCAGCAGAAGTGAGGACTTGGATTGTCATGACGTGTTATCTGACAACTTGTTTTCAGCTCATTTAGCTAACTCGTCTGCTTCCTGCCGCTGCCCTCTCCTGTTATCCCCATTTAATAGTACTTCCCAGCTTTATGAGGGTGCGATAAGGCTATCGCAGCCTGAGAAGTGATCCGATGAAACGCGAGTGTGTGTATACATGTGCGAGCGAGAGTGAGACCTAAGAATAATTTCTGCTGTCAAAACCTCTGCGGGGCAAGAAATGGCATTGGCAAGGGCTGCTGACAGGTGGGAACGGGATGCCTTGGCACGGTCAGGTCCGTGCGGAGCCTTCCAGCCCTGCCGGCCCGTTGTGTTGTGCTGACTGTGCGTGACTCAGCCAGCACTCGCCTCGGTGGCATTTCGCAGTTTGTCTGTAACACAATAGCACTGGAGCGCTGCCGCCCATCAATTCTGAAACTAAAGGCGGTGGCAGCTATGGGCAGAAACCTATTGATTGCTCTGTAAATCAGAAGGCTAAAGGAAAAAGCCCGATTCCCAGGAAAATTGCAGGTCTCCCACCTGCTGCAGGCAGAAGAGTCTTTCTGCCACCTCTTCTGGGCATGTGCAATATTAGTACTTAACTCTCTTGTGTACAGGGACCATTGATAGTCTGGAGTCCAAGATCAGAGCTAGTTCTTTCCATGTTTGGTGCAGGCAAATGATGGGATTTCAGCACGGCTGGATTAGGTCAGATAATGGTGCTAGAGAGTTCAGCCTTGCTTATAAAGGAATCCCAAAGAGAAACGAGACAAGTGGACAACTGGAGCTCGTGTGAGCTGGTGTAGAAGAGGCAGGACTTGATGCCTCTGCTTTTTTGATTGATGCCTGTTTTTGCAGCAGAAAACAAAGATCTGTGACATAGAATTATCCCTCTTCCTTTTGCCAGCAGTGGGTTCTGCCCCAGAGACACCTGGCTTTGGGAATGGTAAACTGGAGAATTTAGCTGGTGTCATGTCTGTGAAAAGAAATGCTCCAGGAAGAGCAAAAGGTGTTGCTCAGAGGTGGGATGTGACTGGGTTAATGTGGGACAAAGACAAATGTCAGGGCTGAAGAATGCAGTGGAGTTAGAGATTTGGGGGAGATGATGAATGGTGGGCAGAAGATGGACAGATGAAAAGAGATTTTGGAAGAAGTCCCAAAATTACCCCATTTAGTACATTTGGGAGAGTCATCGTTCTGCTCATCAGGCATATGTTTTGGGAATGGGCCAGGGGAGTTTTCAACAGAATCAAAATCACAATCTCAGCTTTCTTTTCTTCAAAAAAAAAACCAAACCAAACCAAACCAAAACAACAAAAACAAAAAACCCCCCCACCAACAAAAACCAAAACCAAAAAAAACACCAAACCAAAAAAAGAGAAAAGAAACAAAAAACTCTGTCGACAGCAACAACAACAAAAAAAAGAATCACCAAACCAGACTCATTATTTTGGGGTCATTCTTATATTAATTTAGAAGCTTTTTAGAAATAAATAAAAATCTGTTTACTGTTCATATCTCTTAGTTTCTTACAGAAGTATAAACAGGAGTTTCACATAGATTCAGGACAGATGTAGAGGCAACTTGGGAAAAGTGGAATGACAGGAAATTATGTTGGTCACAACTGAAATGTTCAGCACAACCAAAGCACTTGAGCTAGTGAACCTTTTTTACAGCACGTGTTGCCCCTGTGCCACAGACTGTTAATTTTCTCTTACCCGGAGCAGATGGAGAAAACCCCTGGGGATGGGATTTTTCTCTTGTGACTGGAGAAAAATCTCTGTGCACTCTGGAGAGAGAAGAGTCACACCTCTTGCTTCCCTGTGTCTGGGTTAGCAGGAAAGGTCCATGAGGATCATGGCTGTACTGGATCCATGTCTGCTTAAGGTGCTGAGGGATGCTGAGGTCAGACAAGCTTCCTCTGCTGCAGTGGGGAACTGCCATAATGACTGCTCTGTCTGCTGTTATGGGCCACACAAGGATGAGATATTTATTAGGCTAATGAGCAAATTATAATTCAAAGCTTTAGGATGAACAAAAAAAGAAATGTATGTTAGCTCCCAACTGGTAATGGTTGTAGGATCAGAGTCACAGAACTCTTGCATTTCTAAGTTTTCCCAAGTGACCAGTGCTTGGATGAGATGCAGCTAGATATGAGTATGTGGTTATATTCTTAAACGTAGAAATATATGTATGCATCGTGGTCATAATACAGAAAATTTGGAAAAAAGCAACCTTACCTCATTTCCTGCCTTTTTCTATGTCAATTCCCTTTCATAAAGCACAGAGAAAGGGGTATTTTTGTTTCCCAGGGAGATATTTTTCTTCTCCCTACTAAAAGAAGATGCAGAAAACTTTGGTCATGCATTTAAATGCAGCTGGGTTTGGTTTGTGGTGCAGAGGTCTAAGTGTGCATTAGGACATGACCTGCCCAATGTACCTGTTTTGTATCCCCTCTGTACAGAGAGAGGGGGTTTTGTGTAAGTTGTATCGACCTGCTGTCCAAAGGCAGTTTTGGATTACAGTTTATCTGGGCTGGATTCAAATCCTCAAGGCAAAATACTCTTTAATCATTCAAGCTGGATGCTGCCCGAGTTTTGGAATCTTGCAAATATGTTGGCATTTATGTAATAAACACAAACTCTAAGAGTGTTTCTTTTCCTTGAGGAACTCTTGACTTCATAAGCTTTATTGTGAGCTGGTTGTTAGGGCTGAGAATTTGCCACTGACTCCCTCTCCCCACCCCAAAACAAACAAATAAATAGAACCATATGTAGTTGACTTCATCCTCCAAACAGGCTCTTTGGCTACTTCCCTATGAAATCAGCAGGTTGTTTTTTTTTTTTCCTTCAAGTTTTGAGACATGCCAGACCACTGAGGCTATGGGGAGAGGGAAGATGTTAGCCCCAGTGATGACTCGTAAGTCAGCTGTCAGCTCAGTCCAAAGTATCAGTCATTTTCCTGTCGCTAAAGTCACTGCAACATGTTTTTCTTGCCTTGTTCCCTGTGTGAAGTGAGTTACTGTAGCGAAAGGGTTTTAAAGACATTCTTTGTGTTTGGGTTGAGGTTTTTTGTTGTTGTTGTTGTTTGGGGGTTTTTGTCCAAAATAGAAACATTTAATCATCTTTTTAATCATAGTTTCAATGTACAGCCAAACAGTTTTTTTTCCAGTAGCCGTTTCTGGTTTAGACTTGACATAAATCTATTTCATTTGGTCAGTGCTGTGATCCAATTCAGATTATGAAGTGGCCCAGGTACAGATCAGCCTGATTCTGCATTTTATTCCATATGATACTACTGAGTTGCCATGTGGCCTTTGCTCAGTCACTTGTAAATTTATCTTTTATTTCCATTATCTTTGAAATCAGGATAGCTTCTGCTTGTTTAATATAGTTGATATTGGTAGAAGAATCTTAATAGCAGAGAAGAGGAGACACATCTGGTGACCTAGGAGAATTAGGATGAAGAGCATGAAGGGACAGAGCATGAAGAGCACAAAGGAACCAGTGACAGAAAAAAAGGGAAGTTTAGACTGAGAAGTACTGGCAGGAGGCCAGTGTTGAGCTGCAGAATGGGAAGAACTATTCAAAAAGTGAGAGGAAAGGAGATACTGCATATCAAAGAAGGAAAGGAAGTGGAGCGCAAATGAAAGCAGTGATTTGGAGAAAGGTGGGTTAAGTCAAGGAGTTGGAAGAAAGCAAAGAGATGGAATAAGGAAAAGAGTTTGTTCAGTTCACTTAGCTTTGTAGATTATTGGATTTGTACTTTTCAGATATTACCCTTAATGTTTCTAAACTTAGGGCAAAATGAGGGTTGCGTTTTTTTAAGCATCTGAACACTCTACATTATCATGTTAAATAATTTGGAGTAGGAAGATCTCTAAAGTTTTTTCTTTGAGGTCATAATGGTGTCAGACAGCACCCTGCTTTCCCTAGAAAATAGTCCCTCGAACTGTTGTGTTAGTGTCTTGGCACAGTCCCCTGCCAATTTGTCCTGCTGGCTTTCAAATTACTCTCCTGTATTGTAGAAGACAACTTCTAACATATAAAGCATTTAAAACATCAACAAAAAGTAGCTTCAGAAAGTTTGTTGCCTGTGGATTTTTTGTCTTCCTTTACTGTTTAGAGAGTAATGTGCCTGGTTTAAAACTGTGCCCAATAACGCCTTTGGCCTTGTTTGGTTGTTCTTGATGGTGGTTGTCCCCTTTTCCCTGCTGCCAAGTCTGTGTATGAGGAGGGACTGGTGAGGAGAAGGGATGCAGCAGGGATGGTTTGTGATGACTTGTTTGGGGAAATAAGAGCGGGATAGCCCATACAGGGTTGAAACGGGGAAGGGCTGGGGAGTGCTGCTGTTCCCATTGTTCTGCCAGACTGTGTGATTCAGCCACAAAGCAGCTGGTTCTCAAAATTAATGTTTAAAACTTCCCATTTTGAAAAATACTGGTTTAAAATATAGTGACGCACAGTAAGAAACATTAAGACTGATACTTTGAAACTACCTGAAGGCAGATGGATCACTTGAAAATTTTCTCAGTAAAAATATTTCTATTTTCTCTCAATGAAACAGTATGTTAGAGTGTAACCTTGGGTCTCTAATAAGCTTCTGCAGTGACTAATTAGGTAGTGGAAAAGCAGAGAAATCACCTCACCTCTGACCGCAGCACTAGTTAAGAAAGTTGTGGAAAATATGGGCAACCACTGCAATCCTGAATGGTAAGAAGGGGTGGAAATGGAGCAGCTGCCTTCCCCCGGGCTCTGGTAGGTGTCGCATTGACTAGCAGCACCCATTACCACTCCTCCTAAGATTAATAAGGAGGAAAGACTTGTTCCTTAATGCACCATCGTCACTCATGCGAGCCAGGGGAGACTTGCTGGGTATCCTGGTATGGCCCATCAGCACTGGCACAGAATGGGGCAGGTGCCCTGCCCTGGCAGTGGCATTGGAGGACATGGGGAGGTGTGGTGTCCTGGGCAGGATGGACCAAAGGTGCTGCCAGATGTGGCAGCTCCTGTGTTAAGCTTTTATCTCCTCCTTTGCTGTTGGCTCATCTCCTTCAGATGGTGACAGCATTGTGAAATCTTTCAGGAGCCACAACATTTCCCTTGAAAGTTGGGACTGTGGGGGAAGAAGGTTGTGGTTTTTTTCAAATCTTGTTTAGGCTTTTGTTTGTCTGGGTTTTTTCCCCCTGGAGAGTGCCCAGCTCACTATTTCAGGCTGGTTTTTGCCTCTGAGAAATTCCTATGAAACAATCAGACGATTTGAGGGTGTGCGAGATGCTTCTGTATTTTGAGTCCTAATCACTTAGGTGAAAAAGAATAAGTAAATTATATATTGAACTGCTAACTGGTGCTGAGGCCTGGTGGTTTCCATGGCAACAGGGCTGGAAATAGCTGCCTGTGACGTCACCAGCAGGCACAGGTAGATCCGAATCCTGTCGTTGCTGTTTCCTCCTGAAGAAGTGAGTGTGGCAGGCACAAACACCTTGACATTACAATTAACATATGCAAATATCCCTGCCACCCCAGTGGTACCTGTCCATCCCCAGGGTCCATTGAATTCACTGCAGGCATAGCAGAAGTGTCTGGGCCCTCTTGCAGGTACTGAGGGGGACCAGATCCCCCCACCCCACACCTCTCTGCATTGGCCACGCTGGGCTGCAGAGCCACAGCGTGAGACTTCTCAGCCCCAAGTCCACGTTGGGGGGCTCAGGTCTTTTCCTCCAGTGGCTGGTGATGCCCCAGTTGCCCAAGCTGCTCCTCTAATTCATCTTACAGCTGCAGTATTGCATGTGAGAGGGGAGAGATTTCTAAACAGCTCGGACACCATTTCTTCTTTCTGGAGATGGATAGAAGACCCGGTAGGTTTAGGTTTGGCTGTTTCTGTTTGGTTTGGGGTTTTTTGGTAATTTTGTTGATGTAGGTTTTGATTTTGCTGTTTTCTGGAGGATTTGGTTTTATTTTCCCTTCCTCTTTTATCTTTGAGATGCCAGGAATGTAAACTCTGATCTTTTCTGGCATTGCTGAAGGACAAGTGGGAGGTGTAAATGAATCTATGAATGTGAATGTTTAAAATGTTAATTGAAGGGGTGAATGTGGTGAATCTTTAACAAAGGCCTTTTCTACTTAAAATATTAATTACTTGTTGAAGTAAATACATCTTAAGCAAAACAAACAACCAGTCTGATTCAGCAGGGTTATTTGATTACCCTGACAAAGTCAAGAATGGAGGTTCTGCCTGGAGCCTCTCTGACTGCACTGTAGGTACAGGCGTGTCACAGTCCTGTGTGACACAGTCCAGTGTCCACACTGGAGCCTGGTTAGACACAAGCAAGGTGGATGTGAAGAGTAAGTTGCAGTTTAGCTGTGGAATTAAATATCCTTTAGCCAGCAACAACAGCCCCCTCTCCACCTCACTAATCTGATTACCTAGCTCCACGCATGACCAAAATCCAGTAGATGTGATACTTCCTTCCATGTGTTTTCTGGTGTTTGCATTCAATTTCGTTTTAGCTGTCCCGAGCGACTGCATTTCCAATGTTTTCCTGAGAAGACAAGACCGTATGTCTCCTGTTAAGGTGATCTCTCCTCTTTTCCCCATGCAGCAGCAGTTAGGTTGTGTTGAATACTCAGGTGGCACTGAATGAGCCTGTTTTTAGTTTGTGCTTCTCAGAGCTTTGTAGACAGTTCGGGTCCTGGCTCATTGGCCGTTGCTTAGCGAGATCTCCTATTTAGTCTTTGTGTTTGTAAATAATTTCTGGTTCTTGATAATGCATCTTCTGCAACCTTCTATTTTGTCATGAGGTTTTTTTGAGCAGGTTTAGCCCAGAGTTAAATACTAGCTTTCTGATGTGGTTGCAACCAAAATAATTTGAGGCTTGTCAGCTCTAGAGACTGCTAATAATACAGTAAGCACATGTAAGGGCAGCTATTATCTTCCAGCAGTGCCCACCTGTAGACAGAAGCAGCTCTGTCACAACAGTCTTCTGCAGGAAACTGCATCCTGCATCTCCTGTGCCTGTGTCCCTGCAATGGCTCTGAGTACCAAATGCTGGTGGTTCAGGTGTGATGGCTGGTTCTCTCAGGAAGGGTCTCATATTGTCTCTTCCTCTTGGTAAAAACAGATGCCCTCTGGATGATGGTCTACATATAGATGTGAATGCTTATCTGTCATGCAAGCATAAAAACATGCAGAGTTTATAAGGAGAAAAATGGCACGGGGCAATGGACAGGCAGTTTTACTGGGTGCTGTGGCTTGCAGAGTGTTGTTTGCAGATAGGGCACTGCACCCACTGCCTATTATGTTTCACAGGCCATCAGTGACCTGTGGACTGCAGTTTAGGTGATGTTGTTCTAGGGCCTTATCTATACTAGAAAAGGAAGACAAATGATGCATAGTTTATCATTTTGTTGTAAAGCTAAATGACATTGTGGAGGGGTTTGGGGTGTTTTTTAATGTCATTCTTGCGTGTGCTGCAGCTATGTTTCTGCTGCCAGAGGTGAAATAACTGTCCTGATTTCATCACTGTAGATGCAGATAAATGTAGTTGGAGCTAAAGAAGACTCCTACCTTTATAATGTAATTCTTTTTGGAAGCATCTCCAAGTATTACTAGCTCCTTTTTTCTTGCTTTAATGGACTTCAAGCCATTCATATTATTATGGCTTCCAAGGGTTTTTTTCTTCCAACTTGATTTGTAGACAGTACTCCAAGAAGTGAATAGATATGAATATGAACAAGATCTCCAAAACCTTACTGAGAAAAGGGAAACCTTACAAGGCATTCCACTGCTGCCGTCTTGAGTTAGCTGTGCCACCACTAGTGAAGAGGCAGAGGAGTTTGAGCTCACCTGTGGCTTGTTAGAGGCAACATCAGAATTTAGAACTGAACACCTACTGCTCAAGGCTTTTGAACAGTCATGAAAACCTGGTCTTTGTTTAGATACCTTAGTCTTAGCTGAGCATTTAGAAGGTGCTTTTCCTACTTAGACATGCAGTGATTATGTATGGTATGCTTGAAGGACTACAATCAGCATTTCTGTCTTAAGGTACCTACTGCTATTAACACTTCCAGTGTTCCTCATGGTTTCTAACACCTTCTGTCTTTTATGCATCTGTCTTTCACAAAGTGAAACCTTGGGCCAAAAATCAGCGCAGTTTTGTCATATAGCCATATTGATAGGACAAGAAGGAATGACACTGCTCAGTGTTTCCATCAGAGTAGCTGGCAAATGCATCTGTCAGGAAGGATTTAGTGATGGGTATTAACATAATGAGCCACAGGGAGGTAGACTATGACTTTTCACTCTGTGCCATCTCTACTTTTCTTCCAGTTCACAAGGTCTTCAGAAAAAAGAAAAGCTGTTACTATTGATGATTGCTCAACTCTTCCAGAGTTCTTGATCTCTGCAGATGCTATGTATAATACCAGTGCAGTGGCATTGCTTGGGAAGGGTGAAAACTAGGAAGATAGGGGTTTACTGTCTTTAAACCTGAGGCTTGCTCAGGTTTTGGTGGCTGCCATCTCCAAAATTAGATGGTTTGTGTTTGGATTTAGGATATCCTGAATTGGGCCTACTGAGGAGAAACTGCTGTTTATGCACCCTGAAGTAACCCCTTTGTCTTTCTTCTGCCACAGAGTGGGTGGAAGGGGAAACAGGACCTCATGCAGGGCTCGGGAGTGAGGAGTGGGTGGGGGATGATCTTCAGGGAATCAGTCTGGTGGCTGGAAGGAGTTGGGCCCCATTTAAAATGGCTGCTGCTGCATTCAAGGGGCCATTTTAAGTGCCTGTTATCCTACTCTTGCTTAGGGCTGTAATTTGAATGAATGTGAAGCCAACAAAAATGTTAGATTCCAATACAAATCTGTTCCGATTTGGGGATTCGTCTGAGTCCCAACAATGTGTAAAGTACTGCAGAATGAGAGGTGATACATTGTGGAAATGTAAGATACGAATTTTATATTTATTACTGACTTGGCAGGGTGCTTTTCACATCACCATTCTGGTACAATTTTGATTAGATTTTTATGCTGAGCATCAGAGAAACACTGCTCGTGTGTACGTAATTCTCTTTCCCTATTGTGCATCCCTTCTCTGATAAGGAGAACTCTGTGCTGATGAGGCAGGGTTGACAGTCATTGCACTGTAATGCTACAGTTCAGACAGTGCCAGTAGAAACTTCCTCTGCCAGTGTGGAGGATGTGTGTTGACACGCAGCAGAGTGCCCCTAGCAGTGGGAGAACAGGTAAGTTTCTCTCTGACCTCTGCAAGAGTTCGTAAGGGTGATGGTAGCTTCTGTCATCTTGCTGTGTGTGGTGGAACCTGTTCAATGGTCCTCAGTCCATGTGTGGATCTCATTTGTCATAAATTGTTGTCTTGTAATAGATTTTGTTTACTCCCAGCATGTTCTGGCTCTGAACTAGCGTGGAAAGCAGGTAAAATTAATCTGCAGATGGAGTGCTGTCTGTTCTCTCACAAGTATTCATTTGCTTTAGATGTGAAAGCATTAGGGAAATACCCTTCTCTGTAGACTACCTTACAGACTTAGAGTTCTGGGGCAGAGGTAAATCTGATGTGTATATTTATAATATGTAGTTATTTATGCAACCCTTGTCTTTTGTATAGAGCTTTTTACAAGCACTGGTGCATGTATTTCACCTTGCTTTGTGTCAAAAGTAGTACCATCCCCATTTTATAGCTTAGTAAAGAACTGTGTTGTGCAGTTTGAGATGGTGCAGAAAGTCTGCATTAAAACTGGGAACTAAACCCAGACTTCTCACATTCTTGGTTCAGTGTCCAATACTCAGGAAGAATGAGGAAAAAGGCAGGATGGTTTTTGTGCTTATTTAAAGATACATTTACTTTTTTTTTTGTGTGTTGAATCAGCCTGTGGAGATGAACAGGTTCAATTTAGCATTTTTCATGAGGATAATTGTCTTGAGAAGGGGTTTAGCAGAATAAAAACATAGGGGTTTTTTGCATCTTCACTACAAACTGCATTGCAATTGTACTGCAGGAATGCACTTGACTTGTAGCATTTGGTGGAATCAAGATTTGACTCAGTGTGATAATGGCAGAGCAAAACATATGAACAGATGATCGCCAGCAAGTTTACCACAGTAAGATTGTAAGTTGTCACCTGGGCTATAGTAGTTTGACTCTGTGATGTTTCTTCATTGCACTAAGTAGTAACATATTTGCCTAAACTATCAGGAGGTTGATTGATTCAGTGTTACTGTGACTCAGCTGGCAAATGGTAATTTGTTAATAGTGGTAACTCAATTGCTTATTTCTGTGTTTGTAGCTCCTGAACTGGTTTTGGTGGATAACCATTGTCAATGGAAGGCTAGTGAGAGGAAAAGCCTGGGATTTACGGGGATGTAATCACTGTTCTCTGGATAGTCTGGATAGAAGCAGATCGGCTTGTAGAGCTGATGGCAAAAAGAAATTGAAAAAGTTTTGTCTGTGTCTATGTTGCTGGCCTACTAGAATAAATCTGTCACCCTCATCTGAGCTATGAATTTTTATATTCAGAGTTTTGGCTGCAAATGGACAAAGCTGAAGGTTGTGTTACATAGGTTAGTATTTTATGCCCTATCCTCTCACAGCTGGAAGACTGACTCATTGTGGAAAAGGTGGAGAGCCTTCCCCTTGCTGAGAACCAAGCTGGGCTTTCGGGCAGCCACACATGAGTCCATAGCTTCATGTAATCCAACAGTGATGGGTGAAGTCAGGTGGCTCTAGCCTATGCAAAATGAACTTGTGGTCTGTGCCCAGCCCTTGGGCTGCAGATCTTCTACCCAAGGTCTAAAACCTTAAAATAGCCCACATTCAGGGTCTACTTCTCCAGGAGGAAACCTTGCTTTCAGTGTAAAACCACTGGGCACTTAGGCTCGCTGATGCAAGGAAGTTGGCGTGCAGTACGCTGCGGTGTGAGTTTATGGCTCCCGCGCTGTTCTTGACCCTTCTGTGTGGGCATTTTTCATATGCAGTTAAGAGCTGAGCTGCTTCCTCCGGCAGCGTTGAGTAAGAGTGGCTGCAGCATGAGTCGGTGTGCAGTGCCCAGTGTGCCGTCCGCTCAGAGCCCAGATTATCGCTCCTTTCCTAGGGTGAATGAGCCCTTGGGAAATGTTTGGATTTTACAGGAGGCCGTGCAGGATCAGAGCAGCAGCAAGGCAATGGGGTGGGACTGTGGAGCTGTGAGACCAGCAGGGATGCACATGCCATACCAGACATGGCTGGGATATGTCGGGCTTAAGTGTGCTCTGGTCAAGGCAGGAACATCGGTGATGCAAGTGGAGAGTGCCTGTGTGGGGATGGGGACATCGTTCTGCAGAGCCAGAAGCCAGGGGAACCTCCGGATCACGCTGGGGGCAGGTCGTACCGGTGGGACCTTGCTTCTCCTCTGCCTTTGCCCCACGCTGGCCTTGGCAAGAGCCCACGGGGAGGCCGACGGTGCTGGCGGAGGAAGGAGGGGAGCAAATGCTTCCCGCGGCGGAGCACGAGCTGGCATCTGAGCAGCCTCACCTCTGCCCCGCTGGCTCTCACCGGCCCTGCCTGGCTGCCTGCCGCCTCTCTCCAGCTGCCAGCCCCCCGCCCGCTGGCAGGCACCGCATCCCCTGCCGGGGCTGGGAGCAGGGAGGAGAGGGGTGGCCTGCTGAGAGGACCAGCTCCCTCGGGCCGCGCATCTACCCCGGCAGAGCGGCGGGCTGCTCCCCGGCTCCCTGTGTCAAGCGCGTGTTTAAGCTTGTGCTAGTCTCCTGGACACCTTCCCGGTGAGTTTTCCAGAGAATGACTACAGATGAAATGCAATTAGACACAGATGGAGAGGGGATGGGGGAGGGGTGGGAGATGAGCCGAGTTTGAGAATGGGGGGAGGGGAACGATTGATTGCGAGGCCGTGAGGCAGGACCGGCATGTGCGGGAGAGATGAGTGCGAGGATCAGAGGTCTCCGCTGGGAAACGCTCGCTGGGCTGGGGCCGGGAACCTGAGGAGGTCTCTGTGCTCTCAGCTGCTGCTGCCGCCGCTGTTGTGGTTGTTGGAGAGCCAGAGGGAAGCAGCAGGCGTGTCTCAGGGATGATTAATCATGTATGGCAGCAGCGAGGAAGGAGGACGCGGTGTGCACACGGAGACCAGCACCTCCCCTAGCCCTGTGCGCCTTTGGCTCGCTGACAGCGATCTCTTCTGCTCGGAAAACCAGTCCCAGAGGAGGGCAGCCAGAGGGGGACCGCGTTTCGCCTGAGCCAAGAGACCCGCCCCTTACCCACCTCATCCTCCGGGAACTTTGAGACTTGAGAAACTTAAATCTCCTGGGTCTGGAGAAGAATGCGGGAAGTTGAATTAGTCCAGGTGGGAGGAAAGGCAGACCTGACTGAAGGTTTAATTTGTGAGGAGAATGGAAAAAATAAAAGTAGGTTTGGCAACAGCAGGCTGCAAGTGCTTCCCAGTTGGAGAGGTGGGGACAGGGCACAGACCAGTCCAGATTGTTGTTGCAGGTCTCTCTTTGCCTCAGCACTTATCAGCCGCCTCTCCTTCCACACCCCGGCAATACCTGAAGGGGAAAAACACTCCAACAAATAAAAACATAGTTTGGCTTTCTTTTGGTGAAAACATTTGGGGAAAGCATTTGGTTTTAAATTTCCGGGATTTGACTTCTGTTGCTGTAAAGAAAAGCTTAAGAAATAGGAACCTGCCTGTTTTTCTGTGTGTGTGTATATGTGATTTTTTGTGAGGTCAGAGCCCCACACCGGGTGAGAATATTAAAAACTTCCAGAGAAGGAGACATAGCTAAACCAGGACCACTGGCAGGCCTGCAACTTTTTACCAAGCTCCCCAGTCCAATGGCCACTACCTGCAGTGGTCTGCACGTGCATCTTCCCCTTTTAATTTCTCCTGCACGTACGGGAAAGTGTCCCCTTTTCTCTACATCTCTCATCAAAGATAAGGCGGTATTCTTCCCTATGATTTGTAGTCCCTCTAACCTTAAAAACGCCCCTTTCGCAGTCTGTAACTTCTTTTTGAGAGCTTTGCACTGAAGGAAGGTGTTTGATTGTATTATCCTACCCCTATTTCCCTCTGCTCAAGATTTGCTCAGGTACCTTTAACTACAGTGCTGTCTTCTGTCACTGAGGTGGGATTGCTGAGCTAATTTTTGTAAGGCTGCTTGGACTCACTTTATGTTTATGGACATACCTTTATGTTTGCCCCTGCAAGATTTCTAGAGAGTGTTATTGAATGCTTATAAACAGCTCCACATTTTCCACGTGCCATTTCCTCATGCAATGCAGAGCTGTGGCCAGAATCTGGAATGTACTAATTTCTTTATTTCCCTCCTTTTTTTTTTTTTTTTTTTTCAATTGTTCTAAATATAGCTAAATAGTATTAAGCTAAATATCGTCACAAAATAAGAGAGGAGTAGGGCATAGATTGTTCAGAGGTGGGACTGAAATTGGTCTCTCCAGACAGAGTTAAGTTTGTTATGAAATGTGTGCTGCAGAGCTATGGAAAGCTAGGCTACTGTTGGGCAGATTGAAGGTACCTTTGTATGGTTGTTTTGGGATCCCTGGATTAAAAATAAAAAAAGCAATGTAGTTTTTCAAGCAGAATCGAAACACGTTGGTGGCATAAGAAGCTGACAAAACCAAGAGCTGGAATAAATACTTAATGCTCCTCCCTGTGAGACCTCTGCTCACAGCCAGTAGTCATGGAAAACAGGACAAAACAGATGTGGATGCCTAAGCAAATGAATAGTACTGCTTCATTCATTGCTGTTTTGAAGTGAGATATTTTCCTCTCCTCACCAATTTGCCAACCTTCTTTTGTGGTTTTGGTGGCCTGGGACAGCGGTGGGAAGAAGGTGCTGGAAGCAGCTGGTATGCTGCACCTATGCCAGCCCAGCAGGTCTGATTTTGGGATCTGGGCAGAGCTCCTTTGCTGAGGATCTGTGGAGGGGTGTCTCTGCCTTGGCTGAAGGGCGCATCTACTTGTTTTGAACGGATGGATTGAGAACAGGTGGAAGATCAGGAGAGTGTCCACAGGCTGGTACAACACAGCTCCATTTGGAACTTTTCCTGAAACGCTTTCTCTAAGGGCGAGCAGCAGAGGGTGGGGCAGCTGGTGGTCTGTGGTGCCTTCTTCATCCACCAAGGGGCTGAAGGGAGTGGGGGTCATGCTAAGGCTTACCCCATAGTGTATGTAGTTTAAGAGAGAGGAGGAAAACCAGGGATGAAAGGATGCAAACCAGGGACAAGAGGATATATTTTGTTCCCTCAGCTGGTGGATGGGCAGCAAGAGGAATGTTTTGCTAATTAATGTGAACTATTGATCGCATTTGGACAGAGGTGATGCTGTGGAGGGGAGTAGTGTCCACCTTTGTGCTGTTGGACCATCCAGGGGTTATTCAGTCCTTCTCCAGTTTGGGGACCATTTTGGTGAGCCCTCCAGCTTTGTGTTGCCTTCCAGCAGCAGTGCTGGTGGCAGCGGCAGGGTCCTTGGTCCCCTGGGGGCTGTAACCTGCAAGAGTGGGGGTGGGCAGGACTCCCCCATCTCAGCTGGCACCCTGGGAGCCACCTGGTCCCCTCCCCTGCCAGGGGATGCTTTCTGACTGTGTAAGGGGAGCTTTTGGAGGAGCCAGGGGCTGGCTGCCAGGCTTCCTTTAATTCCCCCAGCTGGCAAACAGGAGGCCTGTGTCGGTTGCCGGGGCAATGGCGGGAAGCTGTGTTAGTTTAATGAAGCATTGGGAAGGCTGCTGTTTATTTCAGGGGAGCGGGGGCTCTCTCGTCTGCCAGGATGCTCTGCTGGGATGAAGGGGCAGCTGCCAAAGGACTCCTAGGCCACGACTGCCGTGCTCTTCCCCTCGACTGCTGCCCTCAGCCCTTCCCAGGGCGCAGAGGCCAGCGTCGGGGCCATCCCTCAGCACAGCGTGTCTGTCTCCTCCCCTTCCACTCGAGCCCAGCATTTTCAGTGCCATGCTGTCAAACTTGTCCTCTTCCAAAAGCGCCTGCTGTTTCCCAGGGAAGACTCCCAGTCTGACTCGTGCATTGAGGACCCAGTGCTCGCCTTAGGCAGGGTGCCTCCCTCCCTGGATGTCCCTTCCCGTTCATTGTCCGCCTGGGTACAGTGGTTACCTGATTGGGGTGTTGGACTTACTCCTTTATTTAAGCAAATGACGACTTGAAGCATCAATGTCTTCATAGTAAAGGTGACCTACAAAGGAGGGAGGAGAAGAATGAAGGGGGGGGAATGGGGAAATCGCCTTGCGTTATGCCCCTTTTCTAGTGTCTCTTTTTGATTTAAAAGGGATCTAATGGGGGGCTTGGGCTTTTTTATCCTTCTTTGCTTCTTTTCTTCCCAGCGTGTTATTTCAAATACAAAAGGATTTCTGGTCTTGTTTAACCTCTAGGGGGGAGGGGGAATTCGATGCACAACTTGAGCACTAATAGGCTTATGACTATTCAGATAAAACTTCATTAACCGAGTGTTTAAAAAAATAAGCCTTATTCAGACCTGTTAAAAATCAAGAGAGTGTAAATGGGTGTGAACAAACAAATACTAGGTGGAGAGGTTGTCTGAAAGTTCAGTAAGCCGTGTCCATTTAATAAAAGGCTAAGAAAAAGCCTCAGGCCACAGACCGATGAATTTTCACACAAAAAAAGGGTGAAATAAGACTATTGTCTTGCAAAGGAAAAAAAAAAAGCCCTTTTCATATATGAAAAGAGAGATGTATTTGGTGAAGATACACAAACAGAAATGCACCTGATATTTTTTTCCTTTTCTCCCCTCCCCCCTTTTTTTCTGGTTCCCATTTAAAATATCATATAAACAAATGCTGTCCTGGATGATGCTTCCTCAGCTGGTGTAGCAGAGCATCCCCTTGTCCTGCAGGAGCAACTTCCCACACCAGCCCCTGCAGGACCAAGTCCCCCTCTCCCCAAGCGTGGTGGCACATTACATGTGCCCGTGCCCAGGGTGGCAGTGTCCCACGGGGGTTTGCAGGCTGCCTGTGCCAGCCCTGCCGTGCAGATGGAGCACAAGGAGCTGTCTCTCGGCTGAAGCCCACATCAGCCCAAACTCTCTGACGCCCTGTTGCTAGCCCACCCCTCTGGCCCGTTTCTCCCTGTACGTGCGAGTCTCGTGCCCTGTGGCCGGCTGGTAATTAAAAAACCGTGGAGGGGGATATTACTGAGTTAACAGTAGTTATTTGTGAGGCTGCTGGAGCGGGGGGGGGAGAGAGATCTATCCCCAGGGAGAGCTGCACTGACGAGGGGTGGGGGGGAGCAGGAGGGAGGAGGAAGTGGGGGCGAGATTGGCAGGTGACTGCCAGCTCCGAGGAGATGACAGCGGCAGCAGCTCCGCCAGTCCCACTTGAACACTGCACTGCAGGTACTGGGTTAATGGGTGGGAAGTGGTGAAGAAGAATATCAGGGTGGGTGGCTGGAGGGGAGGGTGTTGGCATGGGGGAGTTGATTTCTGTTAAACGCCAAGATAGAGATGACACTCTATATACATGTAATCATTAGACTTCATTCCCAAGAATATTTTTCTTCATATAATTTTTTTAAATGCAGAGAAAGCTTTCCCCAAACCTGACAGTATTCTACCTACAATCACTTTCCCCTTTCCAAATACTACCATACTCTACAAAAACGGTCTGAAATGCTGTACTATTTTTGACCATTTCATTTGGGTTATTTGTAGTGAAATTTTAATTTTTAAGGTGCTAGGAATAGGCTCCTCAGTCCCACATCATCTTCATGTAGCAAGGCCTTTTTACTGAATGTGAGACTGCATTACAATCTAAACCTCACCATTTTCTTGTTTGATGACACTGACTATCCAACTAGAAAATTCATGTATCCTCCTTTTGCAGGACTGGCAGGTTAGACCTAGACTGAAGTCCTGATTGACATCTGCAGACAGCATTCTTGCTCATGCTCATGCTCGCACTCTCTCTCTCTTTCCCCTGTGCTCATGCTCTCTTTCCCCCCTCTATTCCCTTTCAGAGGGCAAAACATCTGTTTGCAAAGGGCTGAGGACTCACACTGCACAGGGAGATAAAAGCAAAGAGTCCTCATCCCATGTAAGAGTTCATAGACCTGTAACTCAGAGGGCTGGTGACAGGGTTTGACAAAGGTTGAAATCCTTCTGTCTTTTTCTCTTCTCTAAAATTTGAGTTTGAAAACCAAAACCAACTGGGGTTATCTCAGGTGTGCAATATTGAGGATTTAGATGTTGGCTTCGCTACCAGCTTCATTCTTCATGCACAAAGAGAGAAAGAAGATCACAGATTTGCACCTAAGCTACACAGAGTGATGCCAGTGCCTTGGTGGAAGCCCATGCCTCTCCCTGCCCACTACAGCAGAGTAAAGCCCCAATGGCCTTACACAGACAGTGTCTCAGTTGGAGTCCTGTCCTTTCCCTCCCTGCAGCAGAAGCCAAGTTTAAGGAATTGGCTGAGTTCAAGGCGCACGTATGATTGTAGATCTGCATGGTACAGATAGCAAGAAGAAGCTTCAAAAATGTTCCTATCCTTTTCTCTCCCAGCAACAACAGCCCCCTGTAAAATATTAAGCCATAAAGGTATGACTTTTCTTTTTGACCTGCCATGATTGTGGGGAGGGCTACCACCTATGCCCGTGCACCTGTGGTGTTACAGATTTTAGTCCAGAGACTAGGTAAGGTGTTCTCAGCTGTGAAAACAGCTGATGGGCTGGTCTGAACATCCAGTTTAACCTATGACTCGGGTATCGTACTGGTTCGCTTATTAGAAACACTGGCAACAAAAGGGGCAAACCCCTTTTGATTTTCCAGTACTGACAGTAAGTACACTGATTTACATTACATGGAGATACATATTTGGACTGCTTGACAAAGAAAATCATGCCTATGACGGCTTCTTGTCAAGCAAGTAATCCTACTAAATGGAAGCATGACCAGCACCATCCGCTTTTGAGGTCTCTTCTGCGTGGTAATTTCCAGAGTCCTGGTATGGCCAGTTTCAGGGAACTGTGTTTTAATCTGGTGACTACCTGCAGTCTTTGCTTAACAGCACTGGAAGCATTGGGCATTTAACAGCTTTGAAAATTACATCATAGGCATCTTAAATGTACTTCTTAAGCGTGCATTGGTTTTAAAGCTTAGCAGCTGGCCTTTTGGCCATATGTATAGATCACACACAGTCTGACTTGCTTATCAGGAATGGCAGTTAGATGAATGCAAAGAAAAATTATATGTTTCTCTCCTGCCTTCATCCTCCCCTTTCCTGTTTTCTGTGTGGAATGAGGATCTTGGGGATGCCTTGAGCTGGACCATGAACCCCCTGGCCTGTCAGTTTTGCTAGGGGTAGAAGGGACTTGCTGTGTAAAGTGCTACAACATGCTGTATTTTCACTTTTACTGGTGTGTGGCAGCAAGAGTTTTAGACGCATGAAGCCTTGCTTAGGGGTAAGGGGGGCTGGGGGAAGACACCAGCAGAAGACACAAATGAAGCTGCTAGTTCAGAGCTCACAATTAACAGGACTGAGATTTTGAGCAAGTCTCAGGGTAGTGGAACGGGTAACACAAAGCCAGCACTGGGAGCTCATTTTAATTTCAACCATCTTGTGCGTGTGTAGTTGGCTGTCTTTGTTTAAAGAACTTGGCCTTCAGGTAGATTTTATTTGGACGGCTTGCTTATCCAAAGAACATTAATGACTTTCCTTGAGGAGTTGCAGCCAGTACCTTTGCACCCTGGTTCTCCTCTAGCCCTGTTTTCTCTTTTCCATAATCTCCCGGTGCCCGGCAGCAAGCCTTTAGGGTACATGCGCAAGCAAAAGGAGCTCGAGTTGGGGAATTAATATTCCTGGAACATAACACCAGCAGCATGCACACGCTGAGGAGAATATTAGAGCTATTAGCGGTGGGAGTTTGGAGTGCATGCAATATCTAGATGGAGAATTCAGTGTGATTAATCTGCCTCTAAGCAGCAGCCTCCGGGCTCTGGGAATTCTGTGGCACGTTTGAAATCAGAACTTTTTTTAATTACCTTTCCGCATCAACAAAACAATTGCAGTTGTGTGAAAATAAGCCCATTCAGTCCCTGCCCTGTCTCTGTTCTTTTTTTTTTTCCTTTTTCCTTTTTGGATGAGGCTGCTGGAGCCCTGAGTATTCACAGTCCCGGCAGCTCTGACAGCATTTTGCACAAGTGCAGAGGGACTTAACCTGGGAGGCTTGGCCAGCCTCCAAGTCAGGTAATTGCATTGTGGGCCAAGCTGGAGCAAGCCCATGCTAGTCGGTGTGTATGTGTTAGATTCCTTGCTCTTTTCCCCTTCTTTTTTCCTCTTCCCAGCAAATGCCTGTGCCTCCCTTTCTCCCCCGTTCACCTCCTCACCTTGCATCCTGGCATGTTGGCAGCCATGTTGCCTCCCTGCCACGGGCAGGTTGAGAGAGATTCCCTGAGAGAGGAGGAGTGGGATAAACACGGAGGTTTCCTCTCATGCAGTCAGTAGGGTGGAAAAAAATAGATAAAAAAATGAAAGGAGTCGATATAAAAATGGTAGTAAAGTTGTGGCCAAACAAGGAGCAAGACTTGCTGAAGGATATGAGATTGGATGGGGACCTCCCTGCTTGCAATTCATACCTTTTCCCTCCCTCTCACAAGCAGAGGCAGGAGAGTTTATTCCATCCATTGCAGCCTGGTTTATTGCTGTGCTGGCATGGAGACACTGTAAAACAACAGGGGAAATCTTCCCTAACACTGTGGCTCTGCCAGGGCTGGGATGATGCCCCAAGGCACTGGGATTCAGAGTTGATGTGGAGACAGAGGCTTTGGCCATGGAGTGGCTCCAACCTGGAAGACCATCTTCTGGATGCCTGGATTTTATGCTGGAAGCACATAGAGTTGCTGGGGTACAGAAGTTTCTGACAGGTGTCTTGGGTTTCCAGTGCTGGTGCCAGCCCTCTGGGGCACCTCAGGCACTCATGGAGTGCTCCCACCGTCCAGCAGCAGCAAGCTGGGAATGTACTTGCCAGCTGGTTCATGGCAGGGATCTGGATTGCTTCCTCCTCGCTTCTCGCTCGCTCCACATACAAATTTCCCTCCTGCCTCACTGGCAGGTTGTGGAAAGGCCAGGCTACGATGGTAGTGCTGTTTTCTCCTCCCTTCCAGGTTGACACAGTGATGGGAATTGCTTTGTAGGTCTTGATGAGGGCAGGGATGGAGGTTGGAGAGAGGAGTGGACACACTGTGAGGATCACAAGCTGTCTTCCTTTGGCTCTGCAGTTCCAATAACTTCATAAATACAATGTCTGCAATTAGCACAGTTTAATTTTTTAAAATTTATTTTTAATTTCACTTGGCTGTGGCTGTGCCCTTGACTTATTCCTCTGAATTCCTGGCCTTCAGGCATGATTAACACAGTGTGTTTGAGCTGCCTTGCTTCAAAAGGTGAAAAAAAAATCCATTTTAAACACAAATAACAGATTTTTTTTTTTTTTGGGCTTATTTTCTGACATGTTCTAGGTGGTGTTAAATTTTGAGAAATTGATGTTAAAAAAAATACACCAGCTGAATAAACAAAAAAAAAAGCCCCAAATCTTACAACTTTCCAGGTCACATTAAGGCAATAGCTACTTAATAAGCCTTTTTTTTCTTCCAGGCTTCATTTCAGAAATGACTACAGAAGTCTTATATCATCAGCTTTTGCTCCCAGAGCAACATCCGAGCATTGCATTGTATTGGGAGTACATCAAAGTCTCCTGGCCTTTCTTTCATCTACCCCAGTCTGTCTTCCCCTCCCCAGGGCACCTAAAACCTAAAAATACACCAGGGAATAAAAAACTCCACTCTTTTCCCTATTGCCTTGCTTAGGCCTTACATACAACTCTGTTACCTTTACTCTGACCACTTTTAGTCGAATTGTAGTTTAGTAGTGATTTCCGACCCTCAGGTGGGGGGAAATAACCCCAAGTGCCCACTGAGGAGCCTTTCTTCTGCCCGGCCCGCAGCTCCCAGACCTCTGGCACGGAGTCGTGTTCACTCTGCGTGGCCCTGCTTGCCCGGTGGCTCTCAGCGCTGCCTTCCCTGTGTGTCTCAGGCATCTGCCTGTTTCCATCCCTACCGTGCAGTCCCCCTCTGCTGTGCCCCCCTGAGCCCCTCCTGTGGCCACTACCGCCCCTTGATCTTCACCCCAGCACCTCTTCCTGCTCCAGTCCCGGCAGGTCCAGAGGGGCCACGGCAGGTGGTTCTGTCCCAGAAGGGCTGCTGGTGCCTGTGCTGCGCTGGAGGATGGCGCCTGGTTTTGTGCTTGCTGTCTGTCCTGCCCAGGCCACTTTTAAAAGGTATTTCCACCGTGGTCACAAAGTTTATTTGTGAAGAAAAACCACAAAAAAACCCCACAACAAAAAAAGGAGTATGATTTATATTAAAAAAAAAAAAAGCCATTTTCTTGGCCAGCCATTTCCTGAGTTCCCTTTGTTACTACTGCAGATATGNGGGCACGGCGACCCGCTCGCCTTGTCCCTTTTCAAAGGCCCCAGCTGTTGGCTGCTCGCTGCAGTCTGGCTCCTGCGAGACCGACATAAATGGGTTATGGGGTTTATGCATATGCCGAGGGGGGGAGGTTGTCCCCCCCCCCTTTTCTTCCCCATGTATCTCTCGTTGATGATATATATATTTTTTAATTTATTTTGTTTTGATTTTGGATGTGGTTGGGTTTTTCTTCCTTGCTCTGCAGGCTCAGAGTAGCACGGGGGTGGATGGGGAGGGGGCCTGCCATTCCCCCATGATATGTGGGTGCATCAGGAGGGAGAAGGGCAAGGCCTCAGGGTCACATTCTCAAGGGCTGTGAGATATGATTTCTTCTTTAATTTCTTCATTTTTGGGGGGGGCGTTTGGTGATTTGTTGTTGTTTTTTTTTTAACTGACAGCTGCACAATAGCAGTGTGGGTGCACCGGCAAACAGCAACCTAAAAAATATGTTTAAAAAATAAAAATTAAAAAAAAGAGGAGGAGGAAAACGGGAGGGGGAAGTGGGGGGTTAGCTTGCCCCTCCCTTCTTTGGTAATTTTTTTCCCCTGTGTTAAATTTACTGTTCACTTGAGATTTTGGACAAAGACAGGGGCAGTGGGTGGGCTGCTTTGAGTTTTGTGATATAATATGACTGGAGCAAGAGAGTAAAGCACAGACAATTAAGGATCAGCGCGAGGGCTTTGCTCATTCAGTCTGTTGAGGAAGCCGTCATTTTGTGTTAGTGTGCGTGTCTGGAGGAGGAAGGATAGTGGAGAGTGACAGTGGAAGGATGCCTAATGTTGTGGTGTATTTGTACTCGCTAAATGCCTGCTCCCGGAAAGGAGGGCTTCAAAAGAAAGGGATNTGGCCAGCCATTTCCTGAGTTCCCTTTGTTACTACTGCAGATATGTGTTTGAATAAGAGCCTTTTCCCCTCCCCTCTCCTATTCCTCCCTGTTCTACCCTGCAGTGAAGTCACAATCCGGCGTTTGTGGGCTCCGTGTGATGTCAGAGACTCGGTCTTGTGACTTCACCGGCGGGCTCAAGCAGAAGGTGCAGACGAGGCTGAGAGAAGAGAAAAAAAGCCCCCTCCTCTCCTCTTCCCTCCCCCCCACCCCTCCACCCTCTCGGTTTATAAAACCAGTAGCTGAGATAAATCGGAAGGGGGTGGGGAGAAGCAGCAGGGAAAGCTGAGAAAGATGCCAGAAAGGTACAGTANCTGCACAATAGCAGTGTGGGTGCACCGGCAAACAGCAACCTAAAAAATATGTTTAAAAAATAAAAATTAAAAAAAAGAGGAGGAGGAAAACGGGAGGGGGAAGTGGGGGGTTAGCTTGCCCCTCCCTTCTTTGGTAATTTTTTTCCCCTGTGTTAAATTTACTGTTCACTTGAGATTTTGGACAAAGACAGGGGCAGTGGGTGGGCTGCTTTGAGTTTTGTGATATAATATGACTGGAGCAAGAGAGTAAAGCACAGACAATTAAGGATCAGCGCGAGGGCTTTGCTCATTCAGTCTGTTGAGGAAGCCGTCATTTTGTGTTAGTGTGCGTGTCTGGAGGAGGAAGGATAGTGGAGAGTGACAGTGGAAGGATGCCTAATGTTGTGGTGTATTTGTACTCGCTAAATGCCTGCTCCCGGAAAGGAGGGCTTCAAAAGAAAGGGATGAGCAAAAGAGGGTCCTTCTGAATTTGCCCTTTGGTGAAGCCACTTCGGACTGGATTCTCACTACTGGGAATGTGATGTTTTGTTGCCTCCATGAAAGGGGAGGGCTGAGAAACGAAAAGGGCAGGTGTCAGGCGGGCTCCTTGCTGCCACCGCTCTGCCTACGCAGATCACCCCGATGACCGGTGGCTTCTCTGCTGCTCTGATTTGTGAAGCTCCTGTGAAAAGCACCGCGGTCCCGACTGCTGCAGGGCCAGGCTTCTCTCCGCTCCCGGGTCACTTGGGTCCTGCTGCTGCACTTCACTCCTAAAGACCCAGAGCACCTCCTGCTTTTGTAGTTATTTATTTCTTTATTTCAACTACTGGACCCTGGCTGTCCTCTGCCAATATGTTTCAAGGCTGATGAATAGCACCCCCTGCAGTTATAGAGCTGATCTTTTGTAGCACAGATGTATAATTAATTGTGCAGCACTTTTGCAGTCTGAACAGGCAAGTGGATTCTTGGAAGACACCCATGTACTGCCACCTGCTTCTCAGAGCCCCAGCTCCACGGCCCTTGGGGAAGGGACCTGTTGGCCACAGCTTAAGAGCCTCTGTCCTACTGGAGTCATGTGAAACAGGATTTGAATCCAGGTCTTTGGTGTAAAAGCCACAAACAACCTCAAACCCAAAGCACTGCTGCACCCCAGGACTCCTCTCCTCTGCCTCTGCTCCAACATGAAAGAACTTTCAGGCATTTTTGCATCTCTGTTCCATCACAATGGTGATGTTTAGGGATTTTTTTCCTTCTTTTTTTTCTCTCGGAGGGGAAGTGAGGATTTATAAGTTTGTAAAGCACTTTGACGATAAAAATCGTTGTCTGTGCAGAGTACTGTCTGTTGGCTTGTCTGAGTCACTACCTAGCTTGCCTAGGAAGTGAAACCTAGAATCCTCCCACAGGCCGCTTGGAGAATTAAGTCAGAAGAACCATTGAGGTGTCCTCCTTTGGACCTGTGGCCCTAGGGAGAGCAGAAGTAGGAACTGGACACTGTGTGTGAGTCTGGGAGGTGGGGGGCGATGAGTGAAATGCACCCTGCAAAACTGAGGGAGGAGGACATTGGGGATGTGACTTAGCTAAGATTAGATAGAGAAGATATTTTAAGCTTCATTATTTTGTCTGGGTACGGCAGGATTATCCCTTACGGGGCTTTCCTCAGTTCTTTATCTACACCTGCTTTTAAAAGAGCAGCAAACACTGGAGAAAACCCTCTCCTTTGATTTCTCTTCAGCTGGGGACATCCATCGCCCAGGACTGTAACCATAGGTGTTCAGGTCAGGGGGAGATGTGCATCACTTCAGCCCCATGCTAGGATATGAAAGGATTAAATCTCTTTCCTAAGCAAAGTGGAAGGTCCCCAGGTGTCTTCTCTCAGGCTCAGAGATTGCAGTGGGAGAAGGAAGCAGGATCCAGCTGAGTAAGAGACCTCATCAAGAGGATAAAAGCATTTAGGGTAAAGGACAGTCTGTCTCCTTGAGTAGGGGAAGTAATCAGTGAGGATGCAAGGGTCTCTCAAAAAGCCCTAGGCAGGCAATGTGTGTATCAGAAAAGAATTTCCAGGGGTGGTGAAGGGGCACGAGCTGAAAGCGTTAATTGGTTCCCCCCGCCCCCATTTCTGTTAAGATATTCCCTTTCTTGTAACCACAACTGCTTTTTTGTCTTTCTTTTCTACGTGTTTTTTTTTTTTTAAAACTTGTGTCCCAATGAAAAGGACTGCTAAGGAAACCCCCTACTTATCACCTGAGGCTAGCTGCTGACTTACTGTTTCTGGAGAGGCGATAATGCTAGCTGATTATAAATAGGCTGACTACCCTTTTTCATCAATATTAGGAGTAAGCCGACACCTTTAGCCTGTGGAATGAATCACACTGCAAGAGTTGTTACTTTTGGAGAAGAGTAGTCATTTCTTCTCTCACATTATGCTCTCTGCTATGAAAAGGGTTGGCTCTGATGAGGGGATCCATGAGCTGGGGGTGGGTACCCCAGGGTATGTGAAATTTCACCCTGGTGAAATGCTTTCTCTCCACCAATGTAACCAGTGTCTGATCATTAAACCTGGGTTCAGCCAGGGTTGTCAGGGGATGACCTTGAGTACTGCAGCCTCCCCCCACAAAATGCTGCTGCTTCTCATTGCAAGTGTCAGTGTTGGGATAGCTTGTTTCTTATTTGGAAGTTTGGGCTATTTCCTAAACTTGCTAAAACCAGTGGAGAGTCACTGAGTTGGTGAACTGTGCTTGCTGAGGTATTGAGACACTTCTGCTGTCCTAAGAAGTGCTGACCTTATTTTCAGAGCCCTGATGGAACTGACAGTATTTTGTTTAGGTCTAATTATTTACAGCACATTTACAGAAGTTAAATGGGAGATCTTCGGTCCTAATCATCTCTCAGTACAAATGTGATTGCCAGCAGGATTCCCATCTGCAGAAGATAATAATTTCAAGAGGAATGATGAAAGCCATGATATGTAAGCAGAGGTTTTGTTAGTTTCAACCTGAACTTAAGTAGGCAGCTAGAAGAATCCCTCAAATCTTGAAACAAAACCAAGTTACTTAAGATTTTACTACGTGGCTTGGACTCTCTAAAGATAGATTAGTCCAGCCTTTAAAAATTAAAGACTCACTTTCTTAACTGAGGACAGTTGTGTCTTTGTGTCTGTTACCTAACAGCTTTTAAAGCATTTTCATGAATTGGGTTAGGTGATGTGAATGAAAATATGCTGCTTTTCCCCATCCCCACATGTGTCAGTAGTGTTCATAAATAGTGGAATATGTTGTGTTCGAAGTTGTACGTTCTATATGTTCTCATGTGCCCTATCCTGATTTGGATTTGAGTGCAATTTTAAAGTAATGCAGGGCACTGAAATAAGACATTAATATATTTTGAAATGTAGAATTAGAGTGTTTGTGCATTGAATAAACTTTAACGAGTCTCAAGATACAAAGTAATTAAAGTGGTTGTGTTTGAAGTAGGTTTTTTTTTTCCCTCATGTTTTGTTAGCAAGAGGAGATATGTAAGTAAACTGTGGTGGAACTTTAAAAGTATTTTCAATGAACCAATCTCTCAGGTGAATCAGGACCAGAAAACATCACTATATGTAACCAAAAAAGCGCACAGAAGTTGATTTCTATGACAAGAAGTTAATGAGATTTCAGGCAATGTCTATCTTTAGTGGACCCTTAGGTTTCTACTACCCAATATAAGTACAGACTTCTTACCAGATGAATCTGCGTTGGCCTCTTGCTGCTGCAAGCTCTCTTATGTGCTGTTTCATGTGCCTGGAATTCTGGAGCGTGGTAGCAGCAAGGTGACTGGAAGTACTAAAGCTGTTCCTTCAGGGACCTTTTTTTTTCTCTCCTGTTGGAACAGCTGAGATTCAACAGCTATTGCATACATCAGGGAGGAAGCCAACAGGGAGCAAAGTAAGAATCAAAACCTTAGTTGCCTCTAAAATTTGGAACTATATGTCATGAGGATTTGCGCTTGTTAAGCCCAGAAATTCCCACTTCTCTGTAGGCAGAAAAAGCCACCCCAGCAAATGAAAGCTCTGTAAAGGGCTAGCAGAAGTAAGAGAGAAAAAAAAATCCCTTTATGTAAAACATGGTCAGGCAAGGCAGAGTTGGTTTTATGTAAGATCATTTAAAAAGACAAATTCTAATATTTGAATTTCTACTTTTATTTAGATATGCTTAGCAATTCAGATAATGAAGATTTATTGATGGTCTGTTCTGCCTTGTTGGAGACAGTCTTGCTGGAGAATCACATTTGTATGGCTTTCTGTTTTAATTTCCACCTTTATTACTCTGGGCATCTGCATGGAAATGTGAATGGCTTTTCCTTAGAAGTTCAGCTTCTGTTGTTTCTCACTTTTTCTGCTGGACTCAGATTCTTTTGTCTGCAGCATCACAATCACTTTCACAGCAACTAATTCTATTCTGCCAGAAGCAGCTTTTTGGCAGGAAGCAAAAGGAAGAAGCAGAAGAAGCAGAGGAGGTCTTAAGGTACAAAAATCCTATTTTCATGAATCAGCTCTTTGTAATGGGAAGATGAAAAGGTAGAAGCGTTGCAATGTTTTAATTTTTTCTCCTGCTATGATTCACGCTACCTACCTTCAGCTGCTTTATCATTTTTCTTCCTTTGAGATGCTCCAAAGTCTTTCAATCCAGTTGTTGTTCTGTTGCAGGAAGGAGCTGTAGGACTTAATGCTATGGCTTATGGAGACATTCCCAGTGTCTGGAGGAGAACAGCTTCCAAGTGATGTACCCAAGACATGACTGTCAGTATGCTGAAAATCTGTGCTTGTCCAAAATATTTTCCAGCAAGCACAGATCCTTTGGCAGTCTTAAGGGGAAAGGTTAAGTATCAGTAAATTAATGAGAGGAGAGCCCTCCCTGTCTTTGCTGCAGTTCCTTGGGAGATGTCTGATACTGCTTCTCCCTTGTGTAGCGTCAGATGTAACGCTTTTTATTTGAAGTGTAAAAGAAATAGGAGGAAGGTATGGGAAATCCTGGGGCTGGGTAGGAAGAGAGGTAGGAAATGTTAACGAATGCAGCCATGCTGATGTCTTTCTTGGAGAAAGAGAAACAGGTGAGCTGCCCTTGCTTTACACTCGCTTAAAGATGTAGCTGTCCCACGGTGAATATAAGTTTCAGTCCCTGGTTGCGTGACCTGTAGGTGCCCAATCTTGCTGTCATGTTTTGTATTATCTGTCTTCAAGGTAGTCACTAATGCCCATTCCTATAGCATCTAAGAGCCTCTAGATGAAAGCTATAAAAGTGCAGTGGTGAGCCTGTGCATGACATGAAATTGTGTAACAGGGGAAAAGATTAGGATAAGGGTAATACTTTGAGGGGATGGGTGCCATGTCTGTGAGAAATCTGCGTGCCTGACTCTGTGGAGGCTTCACCTTCCTAGCGCTGCATCAGCAGTGAAACCTTCTGTAAAGAAGAAGAAGAAATCTCTCAGAGGACCCCACCAGCTGCATTCAGAAATGATGTTTGTTCTAACAAACACTGAGGTGCTCAGAGCCTTTCCAGCCTATGTTACCTGCAAATTTGTTCTCAATCCTCCATCCTGCATCACTTACTTTCCTTCCCCCTTCCAGGCAGAGGGAGCTCAGGGGGTGTGTGAAGGTGAGAGGTGGTTGAGGTCAGGAATGGTGTCATCCTTCTGTTCCCCGTCCAAGCTGCTAATGTATGCTTCTGGAGAGCCACACAAACTGAGTAATTACTGAATTATGGCTAGATCAGAAGTGGTGACCTCAAAGACAGAAGGAGACTCTCCATCTTCATTTGTCAGCCCTCTTGGGGTCATAAGGACAATTTTTGCTGGGATCTGTGAGAGAGGGGAAAGGGAAGTGCAAGGTAAGCCTTAGATTAAGGCATAACAGGGAAAAATGTTTGCTTTAGCAGAGTTGCAGAGTTCATGTGCAGTAAGATGCAGCATTGCTTGCATGTGTGTAATGACAGCAGCACTGGCGGGAGCAGTGGCCCTAACCCAGAGGGCTACTCCAGGGACTCAGTTTTGCTCAGAATCTCCCATCCATCATAGAGGAGGGTGCCAAGACTTCAGGCCATTTTCTTGCCTTATTTGTGCCTCTGTCCTCAAAAGCATTTTGGTTAGGAGATGGCAGGGAGGATTTCAGGGAGGAAATAGGCAGGATTTGGAAAGTTTCTGTTGTGGTACTACCATAGTGGTTCTGTACAATTATGACTGGGCTGATTTTCTTGCCCTAAAAGCAGAGACTTCAATCTTTCTTACGACTGTGGTGTAGCACATCTGCTGAATTTATAGCACTTACTCTTGGATGATGGAATGTATTTGCTGGAAATTTACATTCAAACCTGTTTAGTTGGTTGTGTTGATTGTAAAATTGATCCTTTAACGTTTGTGGGGGTTTTTTTGTTTTGTTTTTGTTTTTTGGGTTTTTTTGGTAACCATTTTTGGCTTAAATCCCTCGGGTTTTTTTTTCTTTCAGAATTGAAGGGTGAGAGCATATAGATGCAACTGAGGACTTTACCCTGAAGTAGAAAGGCTTGCATGGGTGTTAGATTTCCACTCTGATCATGTGTGTGGGATTGTAGCCCTAGTAGCATGATGGGGTTATTTTCTTCATTAGTCCTAGTAATGTTTTATAACAATTTTTTTTTTGTGTAACTAACAGTGGTCAAGTAGGTATATGTCACTGAATGGCCAAGTCAGAACGCTGAATTTCTTTCATCTGGAAAGAAAATGAAATGTTCAGTGGCAAAGGAGAACTTGGCAATGTGAACGAGGTGTACTAATGACAGTGGTTTTTCATCTGGAGACTGCAGACAGCCAAAAATTAGTTTCTGAGAGAATTAAATTATCCATTAAGCTCAGTGGGGTTGTGCGTTGAAGCCTGATATATTACTTGGAAAGCTGCAAAGGATATGGCATCTCTAGTTGTGTGATATTTAACTAATACAGTTTTGATAACTTTGTTTACATTCTGCACTTATATTGACCCTGTGTATTACCAGTGATGCCTACTGTAATGCAACAGCTGATGATGGTGTGACGATTGCCTGCATTTATAGCATGAGCTCTTTTAAAACTTCAGTTCATCCTTCAAAATCAGCCATATAGTTTTCAAACTTTTAAATATTTCAAAAAGCAACTCCTGTTGTATTTCCCTTGTAACACCTATAAGGTAGTCATAATGGAGATGGGAAATGCTGCTCTGCAGCAGACTAGAGATCCAGATATTTAACTCTGTGAATTCACTTATTTTTGGTCCTTTGAGAAATGTTTGACTTGGGAATGGTTGCTGTCCGTTTATTTTTATATGCGTTTTTGAGCATTTTACAAAACTTCTGCTATTTATGCTGCAACTTCATTTTAGACATTAGGTAAAAAATACTTTGATATAACAAGCTTATCTAGATAAGCCATGCTGTCATGTTTTTATATATACCAAAGGGTTTTACCTTAAGGTAAGTTTAAGTTTAGCTTAAGTTAGAGTGCTCTAAGCACTCCTGCCTTACAAATCTACATAAAGGATTGACCTCAATTGATGCTTCACTTCAAAATCAGAAAACAGATAATGGAAAACCAAATTATAAAAATCTTATCGAGTTCCCCCACCCCATTACAGCTTTTATCACAGTCCTGGATCCCCAGGGGGGATGCTGCTCTAACCAAGCTCTTAGCATGCCGTGGCAGTCAACAAGATCAAGGCTGTTTCTGACGAGAGCAGCCTCGCGGTTTGTCACGGTGAATGTGCTGCCGGAGCCTCTTCTCCAGGCGAAGGAAGCGATGACCTCCAGCTCCTGTGAGCGAAGCCCCGTGCCTGAAACACCACCTGTGAATGGGCAGCCAGTGCCGAGGAGAGCAGGGTGTACAGTGCTACCAGAGCTCGCAATAAGGCAGCGCCTGTGTGCTCCAGCTGCAATTTCCAGGGAGCTGATGCGGAGCGCATCACAATTTTCTCATCTGAAGGAGATAAGGCATAGATCACAGCAGCAGACTCGCCTCAAAAAGGAGCCACTGCCTCTCAAGTCCCAAGATGAGCGAGCAGAGGAGCAGACAAGTCTTTCCTAGGTGTTCCAGGTGCATGACTGCCTGACCAGCAGCTGGGCAGTCCCCAACACCCACAAATTGTTAACTTGAAAGACAAATGGTAGAAGCACATGTAATTGTTGTCCTCTCTGGTTGTTTTCCCCAGACTACTGGCATCATTTTAGGCTTATCTAGATGGAATTTCAGCCAGCCTCTAAATTATTTTTGACAGGTAATGCATGGTATGAGATGTGGCGATTTGTATTTATTTTTTCATAAAAAGCAAGTCACCTGTGGAGGAGCCATCAGTGAAGTTGTCAACTAGCTGTTCTTACAACATAGTCCTTCTCAGCAGTTCATTGCCTTTTGGATGAGCTCTGAGCAGAGGCCTTCTCTTGGAATACGGCTTGCTGAGGATCTGGGAAACAAAGCTTGGGAAACAGGGCAGTTATTGAAAGTGTCATATCTGCTCAGTAAAGTTCCTGGCAAAGCAAGTTTTAAATGATGCTTGAGCTTTCTCTGCTCAGCACTTAAGAGCTTCGCAGACTGCCAGCCCTACTGCGTTTTCACGTGAAATATTCTGAGTGGCAGATGGAGGAAACTGTAATGTCATATAGACCTTCTTTTGCTGGCATACGGGCTTAAATGAAGGAGGTGGTGATTTGACAGGCACTGCATCCTTGCTCTACAGCTGCCCCATCCACCAGTCTCCTTGCCCTCTCGCTCTCAAACCCAAAAACTAGAGAATAATCTGAGAAAAGCTTAACTGTCTCTCCAGCACACAAGTGCAGCTAGACACATCGGACTCCCAAATGCAAAGCCAGTGGGGTCTCGGAGGTCTGGCAGTGCCACTTGTGATGGCCCGAGAGGCTCTGGGCTGGCGGTGCGCGGGCAGGCGGGCTGCGGGGCCAGGAGAGCCCGGGCACCGCCGCCTCCATGTTGTTTCCTCAGATCCCCGCGGCTCCGCTGAGGCACCCCCGATTCGGGGCCCGCCCAGCCCGACTGCCACCTCGAGGTGTGCTCCAGGGCCCCGAGCCCGGGCCGGTGGAAGTGGCGTCCCGGCCCCTTCAGGGCTCGGCCGTCGCTGTACGCGCCGTGCCGGGCGGGGAGGCCGGGCGGAGACAAGTGGGCAAAGGGAGCAAAGCCGGTTCTTAAAATGACTCGGGGGAGGGTGAGAATGGCGGGGGGGTGGAGAGAGGCGGTATTGATTTAAGAGGCGAGGGAAACGTGAGCTGCCCCGGTGCCTGCCCAGAGGGGGCCCGGAGCCCCGGCCGGGAGTCCCGGTGCCCTCCGCAGGGCCGGGGTGGTGCAGCACGCGCACCGGGCGCGCCTCGCCCACGTGCTCCGAGCGCGCGGGATGTGGGGGGGAACGGCGCGCGCGGCTCCTTTAAGCGGGCGCGTGATGGTGGGAGGGGCGGTGGCTCCCTCACGCCCCCCCCACCCCCCACCTCCGCGCGCGCGCGCGCGAAGGCACGTCCCTGCACGCGGGGGCGCGCGCGCACGCGCTCCCCCTCC
>VWZV01005813.1:305249-343924 GCA_013397155.1 Irena cyanogastra
CTGGGTAGATTTGGCACCACCAGAATAATTTATTTCTTGTGTATACAATCTTTTCCTTCATTAAAAGGGCAGGCAGTTTGATTAAATTGCAGCATTGTTTTCTGTACCATTCCGTGTTTTTTAAACCTTCGTTTGAAAACAAAAGAAAAATAAGAGGTACACCTGTGAGGGGATTGAGTTTCAGAGCTTTCTGTGTTTAGGTTAGCATTTTGGAAGCTCTTCATATCTGTGTCGCTTGTTGCCATCTGTTGCTGCATGCATGTGTAATTCTTCAGAGAGTATGATTTTTAGCATGCTTCCTGACCAATAGATGTGCCTGGAGTAGTTGGATCACCTCTACTCAGATTTTACAGAACAAGGAAGTGACTGGGTGATGGAGATGCAGCAGCTTCTGGATTAGGTTTGTAGCACGTTGGCTGAACTCAGTTCAAGAAGAGCTGATTTATTTTACACATTTTCTAGACTTCTTTTGTCAGATAGGCTTGTTTTTTGAGGTTTATTGATGGGTCTTATGTATCCTAACCAAGCGCTTTTGGTTAAGTGTATGTGATAAATAATTTTTAGTATTGTTATTTGAGTTTTCATTTGGCTGAAATGTTTTCGTTTTTCTGGTTTTGTTTGTTTGTTTTTCATTTAAATCCACATCTTTAAATAAGGTTCCATGTTAGTTCACTGTTGTTGTTTGAAGGTGTATTATTTAATCTTAATATTAGGTTCCACTGGCATTTAAAAAGATAGCTGCATTAGTATACTGCAGAGAGAATTACTATTAAAAAAAGGAAAAAAAACTTATTTGCCTAGTCATCTGTCTCCTAAACTTTCTTAATACTACAAGGAGAGAAGGATAGTCATTCCTCATTTCTGTGAATTGCTGGTACATGAAATGCATATTGTGTGTTCTGGTTAAATTAACAAGCAAGTTACTATGCCATTTGAGCGACAGTATGACAACACTTCTTATATAAAAACACCACTTTCCTGTTGTACTCTTTTAAATCGTGTAGTTTTGGGATAGCTTTTGGGCTTTGTATTGTTAGGTTTAAATGCATGGGGGAAATTCTTGGGCTTTTTTGCTGTTTTGGTATTCTTCAGACTATTTAGCTTTTAAGTCTGTTAGCATCCTTTCTAGAGGAATTGTGTGTGCTTTGACACAATTTGAGTTTTGACCTATAAATCAGTTTTCAGAGGTTTTGGGATGGATGAAACATGGATTTTTGCTTTCGTATACCTTTGCAGCCTTGGGCAGGTTAAGCATGGTTCCCTATATGAAAGCTGTAGGAGCAGCTTCATTGTTAGTGACTTTGATAGGAGATCAGGAATTTCGGTTTTGTTGTTCCTTTTCTTTGTTACAAATGCATTGTAAAAGTAGCCTGAAGTGAATTTTTATTGAAGGAGTAAATCTGTTTCTCTAATGCATAAATAAGAAGTGAAGATAATTTAAATGAGAGAGAACTTATTTGTGTATTAATTGTAAAGGAGACTTTTTTTTTTGTCAGAAGCTTCCTTAATCTTCAGCTGAAGAAATGGGCTGTTACTAACCTGTTTGCTACATTTTAAAGGGTACTCAGAGTGTAAGAAAAAACGTTCTTAATGGTTCTCTCTATGATTGATACATGTATAAGTTTGTGGGACAAGAATGAAATGTGTAGGATTTTTTTTTCCCCCTGTCCCACTTCTCGTTGTGGAAATGTATGCAACAATAACCTTTTGGGCTCTTAGGACAATGTTAAAAAGAAAATAATTGCACACCCCCTTTCTCCCTTTTTAGGTCACATTTAACTAACCTACCCGTGAGGCACAGCAAATCGGCAACGCTGCTCTTGGAAGGGTCCCTTCGTAAGAGTTGCAGGGCACATGTCCTGTTGCTATTCTACCAGCTTGGCGTGCTGCTACCTGGAGTGAGGGCATAATATGAAATAAACTTGAATAATTTCATGCTGCTTCCTTGACTTCTCTATAATTTTGAGATAAGGATATATAAGGGTTTATGCATATCTTGCCTTTTGACACAGGGCGTTCCAGATCTCCATTTGCGTGGGATTTTTTCATACCTTGTTGAGTTATGTTTGTTCTTTCATACCTTCTTCAGTTATGTTTTATGCTTATGAAAGGTATTACACTCATGTTTTGGGAACCTGAGTTCTTGTAAGTTACAAGGACTTAGTAACGCTTTTGGCAATGCTGGCTTCTCAGACTTCAGAGTGTACCTTAACTGGCTGTGTGAGAATTTGTGTTACTTAATCTGTGGTTGGCCTCTGAAGTGGGGAAGTTTATGGATGGCAGTTTCTGAAGAGCCAACTAACTGATTTGTTGGTGGAGACTGGACTGAGACCAACCAACTCTTTCCATTCAAGAAATTAAAATTGCAGTTTGATAGCAAAAAATGTTTTTTATTGACTACTTTTGGTGAAATATCTTTCAAAATAACATTTTAATTTCTGATTTAGCTTTTGGACTTCTAAAATCAAAAATAAAGGCAGACTTAAGTGTTTTAATCCACTTCTAATAGTGTTGCTATGCTATGCAGAATTGTCTTTATTGTAAAAAAGCATTTAGTGTTACTGATAGAGAACACAAACATAGTGTAAGCAGAAGCGTATACTTCTCTAAAATCACGCAGGAGAAGCTATTCCTGTAGTGGGATCCTGATGTTCAATTCTATTCCTATCAAACTTTTCTTACTTATAAAAAGAAAAAAAAAAAAGTACGTTCAGTTATTCTTACTGCCTGGGTCCCATTCCTGATGATTCTTGACTAGACTTCAGTCTTGACTGAACTGGAAAAATTGAAGATGTCTTCAGCCGTGTACAGCAGTGCTGGTGCATCCGTATCGCACTGGTGTCTGGCTACACCACTCCTTGATTGCTTCAGCTGAGCCTTTCTGCTGGTGCTTACCACTAAGATATATATGGATTTGTTTGGGGTCACTTGGAAAAGCATGTGGTGTTCTTCATTATGCATGTACATGGGTTTCCTTTCATTTTAAGAGCAGGAAAGGACAAAAATAAAAAGCAAAACCCAAAGACTCAAAAATCAAGACTGACATGTAGTCAGCGTTGGATTCTGTTTGGCCCTGTTGGAGGATAAGATCTGCTCTGGGTGTTCTAGAGTCTGTGCTTTGCAGTCTGTTTGCTTTTAAAGACAAAAAAATGTAGAATTGTGTTTTACCAACTCTTGAACTTCTTGCTGCCTTCATGAACAACAGCACAAGCAGTCAAACTTCCAGTTTTGGTTACAACAGAGCCGTGATCTTGCAGTAAGACTTCTGTTTCTTCTTGCCTCTTACCTGTGATTCCTCAAGAATGGAGCTAAGCAGTGGTAGCCAAAAGAGCAAGCATCCTCATCAGCTCAGCCTGGTGACAGTGGATATGCTTGTGTTTTTTCCAGTGCTTTTTGTGTTTCTCTTTTACCACAGTCTTTGTAACCTGTGATGATATCGGAAGAGGGGAAAAAGCGTTACCAGGTTCTTTGTCAGGGAGCCCTGGCTTGAGTCCCTTGAGATTTGACCTGTTCTTCATTTGGGAAGGCCATTATTTCTTGCTTGAATTATGATGCAACAAATGGGAAAAAAAGCTAGAAAAATTATTTTCTTTCCCTCTTCCTTACAAGCACACAGCATGCCTACGTTCATACCGATAACTGTGTATGGAATTCATTGTGTATTCTGTGCTGGAATATGATGACTTATTTTGTAGTATTTTACTAGTGTGAGCTCAGTCATCTAATTGCTAGTAAATTGCAAATCCTAAACAGAACCCTCTGATGAGCTCTGATAGCAGCTCGGTACTTAGCTAGAAATTGTATAGGGAGCTGCTATGCTGGAAGCTTTAGTACAGTTTATTGGAAGTATTATTCATATCGCTTTCCTCGTAAAATTAGATGCTGCAAAGTGTCTTTTTAATAGCTTTTAACTGATCTAAAGACTTGGTATTAGCAGAGCTGACTGAATGGCTTGTGTCCATGTGTGGCTCGTACGTCTGGCCTGCCTGCCCGTGCCGGGTTTTCCCGGGCTTTTCCGGAGCGGCGGGACCGGGAGAGCACGCGGCAGAGCCCGCTCTCCACCTTCGGCCGGCGCGGGGTGGGGCGAAGCACAGTCCGGCTAGCAAAGCGCCCCTCCTGATCCACTGGCCGGCGAGCCACGAAGCTTGGGTTTTGAGCTGGCGAGGGAGCAACCCCGCAGGGATTCCAGGATAAGAAGTAAGAGAGAGGCCAGATGCTTGCTTGTCCAGAGACGCTTTTAATCCTCCCCAAACGGGGGCAGAGGCAAATGGCGGAAATTCAAGGGATACAGTGACTTATAAACCTGGGCGGGTACAAATGAAAAAGCCAATGAGGGAAACCCAGAGTTGGAACATAAAGTGTAAACTACAACACAATAACCAATAAGGGATTACAAGGGCGGGGAGCAACTCAGGTAAACCCAATGGGAGTTTATGGAGCATATAATTGACACAGAGACTTCTGGAAAGAAGGGCAGGCATGGGAAGAGATTGGCATGTCAGGAGAGGAGGGGTAAGGAACAAGGGAACAGTCTGGAACATTCAGGGAAGAAGAGGACAATATGGAGAGGGTATAAGGCAAATACTGAAACACAAAAAATTACTAAAGAAGCTGAAAATATAGAATGCAACATCTATGTACAGCTGCACTAATGACTGGGAAAAACATACCTAAAACTTAGTAGCTGAAAGGAAAATATGTGCTGTCATACTTGCCAGAATAGGCACAAACCTTCGTACACCATAATGAAATGTTGTTAATCAGCCTTCAATTTGATATCTGCGGTTTGCTGTTACCTTTGGTCAGATGCCTGGATAGACTTGAATTTCCCTGGGATCTGATTTGTTTAACAGTGTTTTCTCTAAGTAGATGTTCTGGAATAGTGGAAGTGCTATGTGTGATTTTTAAAAAATTAACATAAATGGTTATATGATAAATGTTGTGAATGCTGTGTGATTAGCATTGTTTTCTGCTGGAAATAAAAAAACCATCAGGGCAGAAACAGTCTGGGAGGTTCCTGGAGTGTGTGTCCCCTGACACAGATGGTGAGGTGGAAAACTAGGGAAGGCACCTGGTAGACCATTGGTTTGTGAACAGAGAAGGACTGTTGGGTGATGTGATGGTCAGAGAACATCCTGGGCAGAACAATCATGCAAGAATAGTTTTGAATTCTTGGGGAAGTAAGGAGGAGTCAGCAGAACTTCCATGTTGGACTTCCAGAGAGCAGAGACTCTGGCCTGTTCACGAGCCTGGTTGACAGAGCCCCTTGGAAGGCATTCCTGAAGGGCGGAGGAAAGTTGGACATTCTTCAAGAAGGAAATCTCACAAATGCAGAAGCAGTCTGTCACCATGTGCTGAAAGATAAGCCAGCAGGGAAGATTGGTCTGTCTGAACAGAGAGCTTTGGCTGGAACTTGGGGAAAATAAAAAAGAGATGACCTTTGAAACAAGGGACATTAAGCTCAGGATGATTACAAGGATGTTGTGAGGTTACATGGAAAGGAAATTAGAAGTCCAAAACCTAACTAGAACTTAGCCTGGCTGCTACCATGAAAGACAATAAAATGTTTCTATAGCATACATTAGCAACAGAAGGAGGGCCAAAGAGGGTCCTTTATTGGATGTGGCGGAAACAAAGTGACAAAGAATGAGGGAAAGGTTGAGAAGCTTCACGCCTTTTTTGCCTCAGTCTGTAATAGTAAGACCAGTTGTTCCCTGGGTATCCAGTCCCCAGAGCTGAAAGACAAGGATGAGGAGAAGAAAGAAGCTCCTGTAATCCAAGGGAAAATGGTCAGTGACCCTGCTACACCACTTAAGGGTACTGATGGACTTGGCAGAAGTGCTCCCTGAGCCGCTTTCCATCAGCAGTCCCAGCTACCTAGGGAGGTCCCAGGTGATTAGAAGTTTGCACGTGGTGGCCATCTACAGTAAGGGCTGGAAGGAGGATCTAGGGGGCTACAGGCCTGTCAGCCTGACCTCTGTTGCAAGGAATGTTGTGAAACAGACCTTAAGTGCCACCATGTGGCATGTATGATTGAACCAGGTCTAGTGAGCATGTGTTTAGGAAAGTCAAGTCCTACTTGACCGACCTGGTCTCCTTCTGCAACAAGGTAACCTGTTTAGTTCATGAGGGAAAGGCTGTGGATGTTGCCTAGCTGGACTTCAGTGAATCTTTTGATAGTGTTTCCCGCAGCATTCTTCTGGAGAAACTGTCTGCTCGTGGCCTGCACGGGTGCCCTGTTTGCTGGGTGAAAAACTGTGTGAATGGCCAAGCTCAGAGTGGCGAGGAATGGAGTTGTATCCAACTGGCAGCTGGTCATGAGCTGTGTTCCCCAGGGCTCTGTGGTGGAGACATTCCTGTTTAATGTCTTTATCGATGATCTGGATGTGGGGATTGAGTGCATCCTCAGTCAGTTTGCAGATGGATACCAAGCTGGAGTGTTGATCTGGTGGAGCATAGGAAGGCTCTGCAGAGGGATCTGGTCAGACTGGGTTGATGGACCAAGGCCTATGGTATGAGGTTCAACAAGGCCAAGTGCCAGGTCCTACACTTGGGTCACAACAGCACCATGCAGTGTTGCAGACTGGGGGCTGAGTTGCTGGAAAGCGGCCCAGTGGATTGACAGCAGCTGAACGTAAGACAGCGTGTGTGCCCAGGTGGCCAAAATGGCCAGTGGCAACATTGGTCCTATCAGATATAGTGTGGCCAGCTCCTGTACACTTGTGAGGCACCTTGAATCCCATGTCCAGCTTTGAGCCCCTCACTACAAGAAGGACATGGAGGGGCTGGAGTGCATCCAGAGAAAGGCAATGGAGCTGGCGAAGGGTCTGGAACACAAATCTTAGGAGGAGCAGCAGCTGGGGGAGCTGGAGTTGTTTAACCTGGAGTAAAGGAGACTCAAGGGGACACCTTATCACTCTGTCTGTACACTACCTGAAAGGAGGCTGTAGCCAGGTGTAGTTCAGTCTCTTCTTCCAAGTAACAAGCAATAGGACGGGAGGAGATGGCCTCAAGTTGTGCCGGGGGAGGTTTGGATTCGATATTAAGAAATATTTTTTACCTGAAGAAGTCAAACATTTGAACAGGTTCTCCAGCAAAGTGGTGGAGTCACCATCCCTGAAGGTATTAAAAAAGATGTGTAGATGTTGTGTTTAAGGACATGGTTTTGTGGTGGCTTTGACAGTTCTGTGAGAGGGGTTAGATTTGATAGTCTTAAAGGTCTTTTGCAAGCTAATGGATTTCGTGATACTACAAACCATGTCTTTCCCTTTTGTTTCTCATCTTGCATTCAGGGGAAAAAGAATGAATTCAGCAGTGTTCTGTCATGTTGTGTAAGTTGGTTTGCCCACTGTAAATTTTCCCTATTTCACATCATGTGTGGAAGTGGGAGAGGTTTCTCTTCTCTCGTTTCTCCAACATTCTGGCATGAAATGTGCACATCTGATTTTCTGATATTCTTGATCCTGACCATACCTTGTGTGTATTGCTACACAAAATTGGTCTTTTAGATAGGTCTTGGTAAGTATAATAATAATAGATACTTAGCAGGCAGTAAATTAAATGGGTTGAGTGAAATTGTTACAGAAGGAGGTAGCAGATTGTCTTTGTATTGCAGGGCATTGCTGAGTGAGTGGCAGATTCTTTTCTGTAGTGTTGGAGAGCGGAAGTAGCAGGAGAATAGCTGAGAATTGCTCCAAAGTGACACTTTCTATTTTGCATGAGAAAACTGAACTGTGCTGTCCTTATCTCCCTTCCATCTAAATCACTGCATTTTAATGGAAAAACATCTCATCCCATGTTACTCTGAGAGTGCATAAAGAGACCTCTGCTGCAGAACTGATTGTTTGTCATCTGTGATAGGGCACTGGTTTTGGTGATGAGCTGGGAGTCCATTGTGGTGTGGTATTCTGCACCTTTACAGTTCTGACTTCAGCTAATATCATATTTACTTTGGAGAGCAGGGATTCTTGCGTTCTGGCCTTTTTTTCTTTTGCTCTATGTACTTTTCTACATTTGGTGTCTTTCACATTTTCTGTATTAGGTATCTCTCGTATTCTGGTTGTCAGAGACAAAACTGTGTTCTTTCTTGTGAATTGTTTGGCTGAGTACATTTTTATTTCAATGATGGTGTATCTTGCAGTTAGGATATAGAAATTTGACTTGTCATGTGTTCATTTTGTTTGTTTCTTTGTCTTTTTGCCTTGCGGGAATTACAGCTTGTTTTATGTTTGAAAGGTGGAATTTATGGAAAGCCAAAGCGGGGGTATATGTATAACAGACCTGCTGAAAATAGCACAGGGAGGAGAAAAGGTTAATTATATGTATACTCTGCAGCATAGTCAAAACCCTGTCAAAGCTGGTGGAAAAAGAAAACTTCGGTAAACCTGGGTCAAACTCACCAGCGAAAGCACATCTCTTAGCTCAGTGAGAAACAGTACTAGGGAGTTCCTGGAAGTGGAAGGGAGGACGATTTGGGAAATAAACTTGTTTGCTTATCCACAGAACTGTAATGTTTATAAAGACTTTGTTGGTCTGTGTTTACTCATGGAATTTTGACTCTGTGTGCGTTGCCTTTCTGGTTTAAGCTAAAGGAGTAAGATCCTTTTGCTCAGTTGGTTAATGGGACTTGAAGAATTAAATCAGGAACAATTATCAAGGTGAAAGTAATTTAGTTGCCATCTTTCTAGCTGAAACAAGGTAACAAACTTCATTTTTTCATAGAGAGTTGGGATGTTTTAGGGCAGCGGTGAAAAGAGATCTAGTCCTTCTTTTCTCGTAATAGAACGCTAGGACTATGTAAGCATGATGAAATGGTTATATGTTATCCATCACGTATGGTTTATGTTAATTGTACCTTTTTATTTAGCCTCCTCATGAGGGGAAGTAGATGGAGACAGAAACAGTAGAGTCTTCTGTTTTGTTTTTTTTTTTTCTCTCCTCCCTGGTGTACAAGATGAATGACTGCAGGAGTGTGAAACCTTAAGTTTAAGAGAGTGATGAGACTGATTCTGAGAGTAGTGGACCATCTAAACTCCGTCTTACTTTAAAGTGTTAACTCTACCATTTCCTAAAGTTATGCTCTAAGTGCGGTGTCTTTGTTATCCTTCACTAATCAGTATTTACAGAGGCATTTTTTTCTGCTCTGGTTTTGGGTTCATCCTTCCTCTTTCCTTTCAACAGCTGACTTCCTTAAGAGTATATCCTGTAGGATATGACATGGAATACATGCAGTGGAAGCTTTGTCCGTCAGCTTTCCAGCTTCAAACATTCCTGACACTATCACTGTGGTGATACAGAAATCCTTTGGGGAAAGAGAAAGCTTTTAAACCCAGTTGTGAGAAGATCTCTAATTGTAGGTTGTTAATTTCTCTGAACTGCTTATGCTCATTAGAGTTAATTTTGTGCCTGTGGTGTGGTCTGTCTGCTGTTGACATTCCCTGCCTTTGGCTGTGGCAGCAAAACTTGGAAGTGTGGAGTTTGTTGGTTACAGTGGCTTGAGTTTAAAACCTAGATTTTTCAGACTTCTAACTGAGGTGTGTTAGAAGTTGAATCACTTTATATGCATAAAGTTGACATAGAAAGATTGCTTCTGAAAGGTTTTGACTCAGTGGGGGAGCCAGTGAGAGCGAACCAATTTCAGTGCTTTAGGCCAAGGCTAAGTATAAACCTCAGGAGTTCTGTGCTGTTTGCTCCAACATTGCTTTGTGCTGCCTTCTCTCTCTCTCTTCTCATCTCTCTGTTGGTTATGCCAGTGGAGCTGCAGTGGGGATGCATAATGAGGTGGTTCAAGAAACTGGTCCAATCTGAAAATTTCCAGGAAAGCCTGCAGGGGTAGAGATGGGTAGATGGCAAGGGGGAGGAATTCCTTAAGATATTCCTACCTCTGAAGTAGTCTCTTTGTTGAATTATTTAAATGTATGAAGCTATTTTGTATTAATCTGAACCATTTCTCCTGTCTCCATATAAGTGTGGCTGTAGTCTTAGTCACTCCCTGTTAGTCTCAGAAGACAAAGCTTTCTGTAAGAATGTGTCTGCTTCAGTTTGTGGCTTCAACATGAGGCAGATGTGTGGAATCTGAAGTGTGGAGGAATGAGCAAAGGATTTAGAGGACATAGGTTGTAGGAGACAAGGAGAAATTTTAGGCAAAGTAAAGTTGTTCTTCTAGGTGAAAATCTTACAAATGCTTTAATTTTTTTTTTTTTTTTTTTTGAGAGAAGTTCAAACAGTTCTTATGTTTTGGAAAAATAAGGTTTCTCTCCATATTTTTATCAGTAAACATGATATGGCCTTGACTGTATTTTCTTCTAAAGTGTGCCATAGCAGTAGTATTTGCAGACCTTTTATGCTCAAATTACTCTTAAATCTGCATTGATTTAGAAGTATGAAGTGCTGAATTAATAGGAAAAATGATAACCTTGGCTAGTGAAAATTGAAAGTGTTAAAGCTAAGTTTTTTGTCTTACGTTAAAGGAAAAAAATCTATAAGAGGATTAGAAAGTGTAAATTTGAGTACAGCTTTTCTGCAATTGAACAGTAATTCTTTAATTTGTTAGTTTAGATAGATCAAGGTTCTATTTCTACCTGATTTTAATGTTACTGCCTATAATGTAAATAGGTAGTATTATCTTCAACAATGGTTTTATCCTAATCAATGGATATAATTCTTGTGTACAGTGCATAGCCTCTATTGTAATAATACTTGCACATAACTGATACGGATTTTATGTCTGTTTACTGCATTTGCCTTGAGGAGTTCCCAGGAGTCTTAGTTACAGGCTCATTGCACCAGACATTGTAAAAAAAGAATAAAAATATTTAATTGTATAGACTATGTTGAAAATATTCAACATATTACAGGTACTATTTAATATGACCCTTATAAATATTCATCTTAGCAATTTGTCATCAAGGCTGGGGCTACAGCTTAGTATGAAAAATTATAGAAGTTAATTAAAAATAATGTGTTAGGATGGTGGGTTTTTATTTTCTCCACTGTATAGTTCTGAGTGTCCTGGATACTGGATAAATTTCTGCACAGAAAGCGGGAGCTTAGGCAGATAGAACCTGACAACACTGCTTTCTCTTTACTGTTTTCTCTTGCAATTAATAATTGACATCTCCTTTTCATTGTTTTGAAACTGAAAGGTGAAGGTTTAGTGTGAGCTGTGGCAGCTTTGCTGAGCCTCCAGTCTTGCATGTCTGAGGAGGAGCAGATCAGAAATGGTTCTTGAAGTGAATGTTCAGATTTTGCTGTACTGCCAGAACAGATACCATGTTGGACTGCTTGAAGACATAGGAGGTATGGACATAGGTCAATTTGCAGTAAGAGGTATGTAATGAAGTGATGAATTGCCAAAATTTTTGGAGGACTAGTGAGGTGGATTAAGATGTGCAATCAGCTGATCTGCAGCTTGGAGAAGAAAAAAAAAGATGAGCTGAGGGTTCGGTATTATTTTCATTTTGGTGTTAGGAAGGGTAGTTCAACTATTGTGTAAAGATGAAGAGCCTTTTAAATGTGAGCTCCTGATTTCAAGTGCCCTTCAGTAGCCACGCCACTTAAAACAGTTCCCGCTGTGTCTGTTTTGCTGCTACAGATGTTTGTGTAATGATACAGTGAATGGATCTGTCAGGTCAGAAATGGCTTTTCTCCCCCACAGAATTTTCTTGACTGTATCAGCTCCCAGATCGGACTTGCTCGTGAATGGCTGTGTTAACATCATCGAGAAGGCTGGACCTCTTCAACTGGGCTAGAGACGACTGACCCTATATGTGAAACCAAAATTGTTGTTTTAATCTTTGGCATAAAATGGAATCTGACTGATTTGCATAGATTCTTATTAAAATAGCAGTGTCTGTTAAAAATTTGGATTGAGAACTTTTAACAAGAGGTTGATGGATTTTTGAAAGCTATTAAAGTGCATCTGTGCTGTTGATTGAGACTGAGAACCAATGGCATAATAATAAAATCAGATACATTCAATCAGCCAAAATTCTGCTGAACTTTGATCATTTGTTATATTTCTAGAAATACATGTTTGCATAGTACTACAACTTAAATACTGGCTTACAACAGAAGTTGTTCTTGTCAAATTTCTTCTTTCTTCATGTTTAGGAATATGAATTTGACAGTACACTTCACTAAAAGCGCAAAGCTAAACTGGAGATGGTATTTTAGTTTTTTTCACTTAGTAAGTAAGGAAAACTTGCAGATGCAAAAAAGTCTGTATTTCTGATTTGGTGTTATACAAATGGTTTTTTACAAAAATATTTTGGATATGAGGGAAGAAAGCAGCAGCCAAGTAATAGCCAAATGCAAAATTTGATTATTTTTTATTGTTGTTTGTTTATATGATACATTTTATTATAGCAGTTGAATGCTCTGAATATGTCTGCTCCCGTCTCCCCTGTGAGATAGGAAGGTACACTGACTCAGGCTTACTGTGGTTGGGCTTTTTCTGTGGTCAGTTAAGGAAATATTTGGAAAAAGAAGGGAATGTAGATTTTATCTAGCACAATAATCTCCAGAGCATTCCCCTCCCTCAGCTGACAAAGCTCACTGTGCTCCTTCTGCCATGCTCATCTGTTCCTCACCCATTCTGTGAGAACCGTTTCCTTAATTGTTTGGATTTAAGCTCATACATACTGACTTTCTGAAAAGCTGTACAGACAGTGTGGTAAAGAAGGCATAGTGCGTCTGTGAGATGATGGAAGCTAGTTACAATCCACTTGGCCAAGCTGTAGCTCATTTGAAGAATTTTTTGATAAGTTTTCACTAGGAAGAACAAAATTAAATTTTGGTGTCTTGTTTTTTTGTTTTGTTTTTTTTCTTTCAAGACCAGTATTACCACTGATTTGCAAAACATGTTGCTAATATGTGTTATTAATAAGCACTTAAGCATGTGTAACCACTGCATATGGTTTCTAAGACATGCTGTGATTTTTTAGTATGATAAAATTTGGTTTCCATTAGCACAGTATTTTGGGTTTAATTTAATTTTTATATACTTTACAAGATACTTCAGTTTAGCTACTTCCATAGGGTCTGGCACTCTCAGTGGTAATTAACTGTATCCTGTTTCAGCTTTGAGTGGTGTAGTAAGGTTTGTTTGACAGAATATATCATGATGGCTTGGTGAAAGCCAGATCTGACTGCAATGTTCTCTAGAAGTGTGGTGGTGAATAATATCAGAAACACAACTTTCTGAAAGAAATGAGCAGTGAATGTTACTGCGTGAACAAACTGGTGACTATTTGAAGGGCTGACTGTCTTGGTTTACTTCTATACCACACATTCTCCTTTTTCTTTTAAAAAGGCATCAAGTGTAGAAGAAATAAGTTTTATCTGTTATTTTGTTAAATGTAGTCTTAGATTTGATCTTTAAATTAATCTTCTTGTGGCATTGGTTGCTGATTTGCCTTCTCTTGAAAGCAGCAGTGTTCCTCCAAAACTGAAACAAGGTCAGTCTGTTCCCAGCCATTGATCAGGTGTGCAAGTAGTAACTCTGTACCTGCAGAAATGAGGGTTAGCAACTTGGCCTTGACAATAGAAATGGTACTCAGTACATGGAAATCCTTTCCCCCTCTATTTCTGGCTGAATTTGGAGTATAGGCATTATTTCTTGCAAAATAAACTCCTGAACTGCTCACACTCAGGTTCTGACTTTTGAGATTGTTTTGGTTAAGTGTGTTCTCTGCTAGTTTAAGAAGATAGAATGAGGAAGGACAAAAATAGTAATTTTTGCATTTTGTATGAGTTGTGGCAAGAAATGGCTGCAAACTTACATAGATCTCTGTCACTTGCGTGGCATTTTGCAAGTGAGTCTATTTTAATCAGAACTGTGGACACTCTATAACCCTCCCAACTTCTTCATGTATGTTTTGGCCTATGTAAAATAATATCTTACTGTTCATTACCTGCCTGTATAACTGCATTTTCTTTCCTGATAAGCATTCTAGGAAGTGAGAGGCTTTTGACAGAGCACTAAAGATATATTGCATTTGACTGCTGCCTGAGACTTCTCTGCACAGATGGATCACGGTAGTCAACCGAAATCTAAAGAAAATGTAACGAAGCGGAAAGACCTCACTTATGTCCCACTGAATGAGCTGGTGGTGGTTTTATTTGCTCCTTTATAGGCTTATAGTCAAGAATTAGGCGTATCCACACGGTATTTTGTTTTTTAGTTCACTTGTTGTGGGCTGTCTGTAGTGATGCATTACTATGTTGGCATCAGTGTTATGTGGGGAGATCTGAACAGCTGTCCTGTTATTTGTCCAGCCTTTGGTAATCAGGACAAAAAGAGTTTTCAAGATTTATGTGGCTGTAAAAGAAAGCCTAGCATGGTATGTTGCAGAAGATGATCTCACAGAGTAATCTTCATGTGGGATGAGTTCTGTTAATCAGCACTGGTCAGAGGCACACTGATACACATGCAGGAACCATGGAAAGATGCTTTTGTGCTGTTGACTAACATTGGATAATCTTGTGCACAGTGAGGTCACAATACAGTAGCTTCATATTTTGAGGAACCCCTATGTTAACAAAGTTCTATGAGGATGTTTCAAATGATTAACAAGATAGAAAATCTGCATTATGCTTAAAAATGAGTTCACATGAAGAAGGTAAATTGATAACACTGCTTGAAATAACTTCACATGTTTCACAAATAAGTCTGAGATTTGGGTAAGAGGATGTATTGCTTCTTTCTGTTCAAGACTTTTGGGCAGTGATTCCATAAGTGAGGCTGTTTTTTATCAGCCGCACAAGCTTGTAGTTAGTTTCCTTTGTTCCTGCCAGGTTGAAGGCAAATTTTGATTACTGGGCTGTTGGGGGAGAAATGAATGTGTTGGAGCAGAGTGAAACTGCTTAGCCTAGTGAGTGTAGTCTGCAGTGTCTAGATGGATATGCTTAGGTGGCTCTACAGCTACAGGCTATAAATACTTTAAAGTCATGCAGCTTTACTGAGAGTGCTGCATGCACGTGTAGCAAGAGTGTAGGTGTGACACTGAAGTAGTGAAAGCTGTGCCAGACTCTTACCTTCCCTTTGAATAAACAAAGCCGTTGCATATTGTGTGTGTTGGAAAGTACTGTAAATGTGTGTAATTTGTGGCTGTTAATGAAACACTTGTTGGGAGGCAGGACTTTGTCCCTTCTGCTGGGGATGGCATTATAGATGTGTACCACCATTACAGAGTTTTATATGCTTGTTTTGTAGCCTCTAGATGGCAGGTGGTGGATTGTCCTCTTGAGATCGTGTGTGAGGAGGAGTATGTACCAGCTGAAAATGTTTTCTTTAAGAGCTTCCAGTAAAAAAATTAATAAAATAGATACTTTTTTTACATATGCATGGGGGTAGACTTTGAAGGCCTTATCTGTCTGAATGTATTTTAACAAGACTTGTCCAGGGGATTATTCTCAGTGGTTTTGCTGAGAGTATAGCACTTATATCTAAGCACTCTACAGGGCTGTTACTACTAAGAAAGGCTATTGCAGTAGTAATTGTAATAGTTCTGTATTTATAGGACATTAATGACAGGAAATGTGCTGTATGTCTCAAGTTATCAGTGATGTAATGGATCGCAGCACATCCTATCTTTTTTTTCTCCTGTTATTAATGAAATGCCTTTTCTCTTTTTGGAAGCTATTCTACTGGTTATGTTACTCAAGTTAGGTTCCTTGTGGAGATAGTCAAAGAAAGTGTTTTCCTGATGAAAACTTCTTACTTGTTTGTCAGGGTAAATTGCAAGATTGAAAAAAAATAATAAGTTGAAGGAGAAAAATATATTCTCCCTGTTTTGAGTTAGCATATATAACTTCTGGACTAAATAAATGTTAGATGATTGCATGAGATTATGGAGGATAAGAATTTGTGCCTTGGTTTACCTTTACTGTTCTTGATGGCATTTTACAGCATCCTGTGCTGTTTCTATTCATTATATAATTAAAATGACTCTTTTTTTAATAGAGAAGTCTTAAGAATGTTTGCCAGCATTGTTAACATACATTAGCTTGAAAATGTAGCAGTTTTCAAGCCTGTAGAGTTACAGAAAATGAATATAATTTAGAGATTAAAGTTTTTGTATTATGTAATGCAGAAGAGGCTTCGTGAGATCTTGTCCAGACTATGCAAAGTAAGTTTTGGTAAAGCCATGTTTAAAAATTGAGTCTGAGATTCTATGGGAGACTGAGCCTGTGAGAGGATGGAAATGCTGCTCTGATGAAAAGAGGACGAATGCCAAGCACGTGAGAGCCAGGGTGTGCACGCAGTCTCCACGGCACGTGAATGTTGCTGATTGCAGAGCCCCATGCTGCTTATCTAGAGAAGCTGCTTTTAGCATCTGCCAGTTGCAGTAGATGTTCTCTTACCTTTGGCTTGATAACTTTCTTCTGTGTATTTTTTTTTCCTTTTTTTCCCCCCTCATTTCTTCTGCCTTAACAGTAAGTCACAGAAAAAAAGGAAGAAGCTTGCCTTAGGTATCCCAATTTTAGTCCTACCCCAATAGGGCTGTAGCTTCAAACTAATGAAACATCAAAAGCAATAATTCAGAAAAAGGAGGAGCTTATCCGTAATAAGCCTGATTGGTGCAGTGTGGCATTCGTAGAAGTGTTATTCATGTGATATATGTAGTCTTTAAAATGCTAAAAAAATGGAAGTTCAGCAGAACAACAGATCTGTCTTATGACACTTAAAATATAAGATTAAAACAGCAGTAAAGTTGACTTCCTAGAAGAAAAGAGACAGAATTTGAGGTATTAACAATTTGACAGTTCCCTTTTGATTCTAGTAATATTATGTGCATCAATCTGCATGAACCAAGGCTACAACACAAAGAGGCCTTTGAGTTAGAGGAAAGGGGCTGCAGAGGCATGCAGTGCTGTGGGGTGGTTTTGTGCCTGTGTGTTCTGTAGCCTACACACACAGATAGTAGAAGGTGAAAGACTCCAGTGATAGTCTTCTGTAGATAACATACATGTTAATTAAAAAAATAACCTTGGGAGGCAGATGGGAAAAGAACTGGATGCCAAATCTTGCCTGCATTTCGTTTGTGTGCCTGATTTTTTTTTGTGAATTTGGTGATCTACTTGAACAAAACTTAGGTGCACAGCTAGAATTTAATTCTAAATGGGTCCAGCTGAACATGGCAAACACAAAAACATGGCTAAATATGAAAACATAATGCAGGCAAGTCTTCCAGGAAGTCTCTAGTCTGCGGAGTTGGGGTTCTGTTTCCTGGAAAAGCATTGTCTTAACATTCTTTTAAAGGAAGGAGTCTCTCCGGGTGGCTTTATACATATTTTTTTTTTCAGGAAGAGAAAACCACGAGGTGTTTCAGACATGAAGTGCTTTTGTCATCTGTTAATTTCGGCATTTGGGCATTTTGTTTTGCTTGGTTGGTTTTGGTTTTTTTCTTTGTTTTTTTGGCTTTGATTTTAAAGATGGTGTACATGCACATACTTGTTCATTATCATACTTTTCTTAATGCATCTAGTAGTATAGAGGGACTAGCCAGGGTCCCCAAACAATTCTGCAGTTGTGGTCCAGTCCTTGAGGGTGAGTCGTAATTCCACATACTGAATAATATGTAGAAATAAAGTGGAGAGCCTTCCTGGAGTTCATTTACTTATGAGTTGATTATGTAAGTGTAGATGATAATACACGATATTCCAAAATATGTATTCTGACTGGCAAATGTTTTCAGTTATGTTTCATTCAAGGTGATATAAAAGTCCTGCGGAATGAAGTTGTAGACTGTTTTGCTCAAATAGAGTGAACTTGTTTCAGCTTTCCATCCTGTAAAGCAAAGCAGATGGCTGGGGGGGAAAATGTGATGTGTTGTCTTGTGTTGGGTTTCACCTAGGAGTGTCACTGGAATTACTCAGAAACGGAGCATTGAGTATGCTGGTGCCAGCTCTTTCACATGCTCACATAGATCCTTTCATTGAGTTATCTTGGTTTGAGCTTTGGTCAATTGTATCTTGAGTGTTTGCTTATAGAGGTCTTCCCAGTGTGAAACACGGACCTTGGATGTCATTCCTGTGGTAAATCCAAAGTGGTTTGAAAGCATTGTGGGCTTCTTATCACATCTTTAAGCATGGTGGCAAAATACTTGGATTACTCCCAGTATTATCCATAGGGAATAGCTGGATGGTTAGGATTGCTCTCCTTTGCTTTGCAAATATTATTGGAAGTTTCTCTCTTTAGGGGCACATAAACACAGCCAAGTAGTAAATTATGGTGGGGAAATATTAATGCTGGAAATACACTCCAACTGGTAGTAGGCTACTGGCCTGCATTACCTAGAAGATTGGCAGGTTGCAAGAAGAGGGGTTAAATATTGATGTACCAGGAAGTAGAAGAGAAATACTAAATTTTAATTGCTGTTAAAACAGGGAAATTGAGTAGGGTACTGGTGTGATTGGGAAACATATTATACCTTTTTTTTTTTTCCCTCTCTTTTTCTCCATGTTTAGGAGGGCTTTCGAGCTACTGCTCTGCTGCTGAACAGCATGCAGTCCTTTCGGGAGCAAAGTAGTTATCACGGAAACCAGCAGAGCTACCCGCAGGAAGTGCATACTTCATCCCGACTGGAAGAGTTCAGCCCCCGCCAGCAGGCCCAGATGTTCCAGAGCTTTGGAGGAGGTGCTGGCAGTGGACGTCGTGGAACAACAGGAGCCTCTACAGCAATGCCTGGTGAGAGCTCTGGCCATCAGAGCTACCAAGGTTTCAGAAAAGAAGCAGGAGAGTTTTACTATATGGCTGCCAACAAAGATCCAGTGGTGTCAGGAGGGCAGCAGCCGCCTCAGCGCAGGCCTTCTGGACCAGTACAGAGCTATGGGCCCCCTCAAGGGAGTAGCTTTGGGAGTCAGTATGGGAGTGAGGGACATGTGGGCCAGTTCCAAACACAGCACTCAAGCCTTGGGGGTGTATCCCACTATCAACAGGATTACACTGGTCCTTTTTCTCCAGGCAGTGCCCAGTATCAGCAGCAGGCTTCTAGCCAGCAGCAGCAGCAGGTGCAGCAGCTGAGACAGCAGATCTATCAATCTCATCAGCCTTTACCCCAGGCTTCCAGCCAGTCTGCTTCTAGCACCTCACACTTGCAGCCAATGCAGCGTCCATCCACCCTGCCTTCCTCTGCTTCAGGCTACCAGTTACGAGTGGGTCAGTTCAGCCAACACTATCAGCCACCTTCGTCATCCTCCTCCTCCTCTTTCCCTTCCCCACAGCGTTTTGGCCAGTCAGGACAGAATTATGACGGAAGCTACAATGTGAATTCTGGGTCGCAGTACGAAGGCCATGCTGTGGGTTCCAATGCGCAGGCCTATGGGACCCAGTCAAACTACAGCTTTCAAACTCAACCGATGAAAAGCTTTGAGCAGTCTAAGCTGCCCCAGAGTGGGCAGCAGGGGCAGCAGCAACAGCACCCACCTCAGCACGTAATGCAGTATTCAAATGCTGCCACCAAACTCTCTCTTCAAAGTCAAGTGGGACAGTACAGCCAGACTGAAGTTCCTGTAAGGTCACCGATGCAGTTCCACCAAAACTTCAGTCCAATCTCTAATCCATCTCCTGCTGCATCTGTGGTTCAGTCTCCAAGCTGCAGCTCTACCCCTTCTCCACTCATGCCAGGTGGAGAAAATCTCCAGTGTGGGCAAGGCAACATGTCCATGGGTTCTAGAAACCGAATCCTGCAGATGATGCCTCAACTTAGTCCTACACCATCTATGATGCCGAGCCCCAATGCGCATGCGGGTGGATTCAAGGGGTTTGGACTGGAAGGACTGCAGGAAAAAAGGCTCACAGATCCAGGACTGAGCAGCCTGAGTGCTCTAAGTTCTCAAGTTGCCAATCTGCCCAACACAGTCCAGCACATGTTGCTCTCAGATGCCTTGGCACCTCAGAAAAAAAGTTCCAAAAGATCATCCTCTTCCAAGAAGGCCGACAGCTGCACCAACTCAGAAGGCTCCTCCCAGGCAGAGGAACAACTCAAGTCTCCCATGGCAGAGTCCCTGGATGGTGGCTGTTCCAGTAGTTCAGAGGATCATGGGGAAAGGGTGAGACAGCTGAGTGGCCAGAGCACCAGCTCAGACACCACTTATAAAGGGGGTAATTTAGAGAGACCCAACTCCTCACCAGCACAAGGCTCTCAGAATGAGCCATCAAAACTCAGCAGCAGTCCTGCAGCTAGGGAAGATGTGACCTCCCCTGATGGGAAGGAATCTGTGGTGGCTGTGGAAAATGCCCCAAAAGTAAATGAAAAGGCAGTTGGGGTGATTGTCTCCCGGGAAGCCATGACAGGAAGAGTAGAAAAGTCAGGTGGGCAAGATAAACCTGCACAAGATGATGCTTCCACAGCCCCTCAGGCACCAGCTAGCACTAGTGGAGCAAAAGAATCTGGGCATGCAGGGACACAGCAAGAAACTCAAGGAGGAGGTAAAGGGAGCAAAAGTGGCGATAACACTAACCATAATGGGGAGGGGAACAGCCAGCCTGGTCATGCAGCTGTTGGGCCAAATTTTCCTGCAAGAACAGAATCTTCCAAGTCTCCTGGCAGTTTAAGATACAGTTACAAGGATAATATAGCACCTGGCATACAGAGAAGTATTGGTGGCTTTCCGCAGTATCCATCTGGTCAAGAAAAGGGGGATTTTCCAGGGCATAGTGAGCGCAAAGGCCGTAATGAGAAGTTTCCTAGCCTCCTGCAAGAGGTTTTACAGGGGTACCACCATCATCCAGACAGAAGGTATTCTAGGAATGCACAGGAGCATTCTGGGATGGCTGGGAGTTTGGAGGGAGCCATGAGACCCAATGTTTTAATTAGTCAAACCAATGAATTGACCAATAGAGGCCTCTTAAACAAAAGCATGGGGTCCCTCCTGGAAGGCCCTCACTGGGGTCCCTGGGATAGGAAGTCTGGCAGTGCAGCTCCAGACATGAAGCAGATAAATTTAGCTGATTACCCTATTGCTAGAAAGTTCGATGTGGAGTCTCAGTCTGCTGCCCATGAGGCAGGAGCACTCTCAGAGAGGAGATCAGTGATCTGTGACATATCTCCATTAAGGCAACTTGTAAGAGATCCTGGCCCTCACCCCATAGGGCACATGGGTCCTGAGGCCAGAAGCGGAAGGAGTGAACGTCTTGCTCCTGGCTTGAGCCAGTCAGTAATACTCCCTGGTGGTTTAATATCCATGGAAACAAAGATGAAAGCTCACAGTGGGCAAATAAAGGAAGAAGATTTTGAACAGTCAAAGAGCTCAGCTAGTCTCAATAATAAAAAAACAGGAGACCATTGTCATCCTGCTGGCATCAAGCATGAATCTTTTCGAGGCAATGCCAGCCCTGGAGCTGCAGTCTCTGATGCTGCTCCAGACTACATGCCCCAGCAGGACAGCAGGTCGACACAGATGAGACGAGGACCTGGCAGAACTGGAAGGGGCAAATCACCCTCTCAATATCAGGATCTTGCTGATAAGCTGAAAATGTCACCAGGCAGAAGCAGAGGCCCGGGGGCAGATCTGCATCACATGAACCCACACATGACACTAGCTGAAAGAGTTAGCAGGAGTTCCTTGCATTCTGTCTACCCTCAGAATTCAGAAGGGCCATCTCTGGCTTCAGCATATCACACGAATGCTAGGCCTCATGCTTTTGGTGACCCCAACCAGAGTCTGAATTCCCAGTATCATTACAAGAGACAGATATACCAGCAACAGCAAGAAGAATACAAAGATTGGGCAAGCAGCGCTGCTCAGGGTGTGATTGCTGCAGCTCAGCACAGGCAGGAAGGAGCAAGGAAGAGCCCAAGACAACAGCAGTTTCTGGAAAGAGTAAGGAGTCCCTTAAAAAATGACAAGGATGGAATGATGTACCTTCAAGGTAGCTCTTACCATGATACTGGAAGCCAGGAGTCTGGGCGCTGTGTCATGGGGAGTGACAGCACTCAGAGCAAATGCACCGAACTGAAACATGGCAACCAGAAGTTGCAGCATCATGAATCTGGTTGGGACCTCTCTCGGCAAACTTCTCCTGCCAAAAGCAGCGGCCCTCTTGGAGCAGCCAACCAAAAAAGGTTTTGCCCTCAAGAAAGTGATGGGCATCGACGAGAGGAATCTACAGATTTGCCCAAGCCTAGTAATGCTATGCTTAGGCTCCCTGGCCAGGAGGACCAGTCTCCGCAAAACCCATTAATTATGAGGAGGAGGGTCCGTTCTTTCATCTCTCCTATCCCTACCAAAAGACAGCCACATGATATGAAGAGCAGTGGCAGTGAAGATAAAGGGCGACTGATGACTTCAGGAAAAGAAGGAGCCGATAAAACATACAACTCTTATGCCCATTCATCTCAAAGCCAAGATGCTGGCAAGTCAGTTGCAAAGGGAGATTCCTTCAAGGACCTGCCAAGTCCTGATAGTAGGAATTGTCCTGCTGTTTCCCTCACAAGCCCGGCGAAGACCAAAATATTGCCCCCAAGAAAGGGGCGAGGATTAAAACTGGAAGCTATTGTTCAGAAAATTACATCTCCCAATATTAGGAGAAGTGTTTCTACCAACAGTGCTGAAACTGGTCCGGACACTGTCACTCTTGATGACATCCTGTCCCTCAAGAGTGGACCTGAAGGAGGAAATGTGGCTGGACATGGACCAGAGGCTGAGAAGAGAAAAGGAGAGATGTCAGATCAAGTGGGGCCAGCAAGCCAGGATACAGCTGGTGAAAAAACTGTTCCAAGATCTTCAGAAGAGTGGCAAAGCAGTGAGGATGATAAAAACAAAAAAGAGGTCCCTGAAACCGCCAGTATTGCCAAAGAAGGAGCAGGATCCAGTGCAGCACCACCACCTTCTCAGAAGTCAGGCGGTCAGGGAAGGTCCGATGGATCTGTAAGTGGAGCTGGAACTCTGACCTTTTCTGACTCAAAAACAATTTCCCCTTCCGGCGTGTTCATTTCTGAACCAAATCCAAAGTCTGAGGAAAAAGATGGAGATGTAACAAACATTTCACCCAAGCCAGATGGTTTCCCTCCAAAGGGATATTTCCCCTCTGGAAAGAAAAAAGGGAGGCCAATTGGGAGTGTGAACAAGCAGAAGAAGCAGCAGCAACAGCAGCAGCTGCCTGTGCCCCTGCCTCCCCCACCAGCACCATCACAGCCTGCAGAAGGGGTGGGTGCTGGTGAGCCAAAGCCCAAGAGGCAAAGGAGGGAGAGACGAAAACCTGCAGCACAGCCACGGAAGCGGAAGCCTAGACGGGCTGCTCCAATCGTGGAGCCTCAAGAACCAGAGATCAAGCTTAAATATGCTACCCAGTCTGTAGATAAAACTGACTCCAAGAATAAGTCCTTTTTCCCTTATATTCACGTGGTAAACAAGTGTGAATTAGGCGCTGTGTGCACAATCATAAATGCGGAGGAAGAGGAGCAGAACAAATTGGTGAGGGGTCGGAAAGGACAGAGGTCTTCAACACCCCCTCCTAGCAATGCGGAGAGCAAAGTGCTGCCCACCTCTACTTTCATGCTGCAAGGCCCTGTAGTAACGGAGTCTTCTGTCTTGGGGCATCTGGTTTGCTGCCTGTGTGGCAAATGGGCCAGCTATCGCAACATGGGTGACCTCTTTGGTCCTTTCTACCCCCAGGATTACGCAGCTACCTTGCCCAAGAATCCACCTCCAAAGAGGGCCACAGAAATGCAGAGCAAGGTCAAGGTACGGCACAAAAGTGCTTCTAATGGTTCCAAGACAGATACTGAAGAGGAGGAGGAACAGCAACAACAGAAGGAACAAAGAAGCCTGGCTGCTCATCCCCGCTTTAAGAGGCGGCACCGCTCTGAGGACTGTAGCGGAGCCTCTCGGTCACTTTCAAGGGGAGCTTCTTGTAAAAAAGCAACCGCTGATAGTGGCAGTGGTGGTGAAAAGACTCCTTTGGACTCAAAACCGTCTATGCCCACTTCAGAAGGTGGCACTGAGCTGGAGTTACAAATTCCTGAACTACCTCTTGACAGCAATGAATTTTGGGTCCATGAGGGTTGTATTCTCTGGGCCAATGGGATCTACCTGGTCTGTGGCAGGCTCTATGGGCTGCAGGAAGCTGTGGAGATTGCAAGAGAGATGGTGAGTACCTAAACTTGCTATACAAAATTATTTTCTTTCATTAGCAAATATATACCATTTGGAATACTGTTTTTCCTTGTTCTTCTCTCATGTCTTAAACAGCCATGTTTTATCTTTAATAAATCTCTAGTGATGTCCTTTTGATGGCCTCATTTAGATCTCTGCCACACCTGATCAGATAACATTTTTTGGACATGAAAAAGCTGGGTGCTGATTGCCTAGCAAAAGATCTGGATGTCCAAAGGCTTTCTCGTGACTACAGTGATCTCTTTGCTCTTCCTTCTCCTATTCTGTTAGATATTTAGTGTTCTCTAGGGCTCTTCTTGGAGTCATGAAGTGGAAGGACAAGTGGTAGCAGACACAAATTTCAGCAAAGAAAATTCTAGTTCAGTTAGGCAAAAAATTTCAGTGAGGGTAATCAAACACTGGATTGAGGGAGGGGAAATGGCAGAAAAGCTGTGGAACGCCCTGGTTTTGGAGATGCAAAATTTGGTTCTGGGCAGAGCCCTAAGCATCTTTACGTCTGAAGGTCCATCTACCTTCAAAGTTGGCTCTGCTTTCAGCAGGGACTGCTTCCAGTGTGAGTTACTCTGCACTATAATACATGTTACACAACTGTAGGAGAATTTGCAGTCCTTACAAAATAATGTGGATAGAGCAGAATTGCACAAAGGTCTGTAAGCATTGAGTGGAATATGTACGGGTTTAGTATTGATGAACAAATAATACTGATAATTTACTTTCTCCAGAGCGTGAGTATACCATGAATAAGAAGAAATAGGTAAAATTAAAGCAGGGACAAAGGAAAAACTTTATTCACAACTTCCTGGTTCTGGATGGACGCACTCACTGTTGTTGATTTCCTGAGGCAGAAGCTGATGATTTTAAACCATAGTTCTGTGCCTTGCTTTGCCATCATCAGTGTCCTGCATCGCTTTTTTTATGGTTATCTTTTTTTGTATTGTTCTCTGTCCTGGGTCAGACCATGGAAGAGGCATAGAACTACTTTTTCCTGTTGTCTTCAGGTTCTTCCTTTTCTAAACAGTGCTGGGATCCAGTTTTTATCTTCTTTCCTCTGTATTGTTACATATACCATGCTTGTTTCCTCCCCATGAGCTTTTTCTCTGCAAGTTTGATTCCTGGCTTGTTCTAAATTTTCACTCAACTGTTCTTTGACAGTAATTACATGCTTCTCTGCCCTAACTTGATTTGGCTTGCATTCTTGTTTCTAGTCTCTCATTAAACATAGTCAGTTAATTTCATTTGGTTTTCATCGAGCCGTGCCTGCGTGCTTGTTCTGATGCAACTGCTGAATTTCTTATCTCTGATAGTTGCAAGGTTTCTTTCAGGTTCTCCACCACCATTTGGATTGTACTCGCAATGTGGCCATGCTTTCGTTTGTCTGCTAGTTCACCAGTATTTTGATTTTTGTATCTCTCCAGCCTGATTTTCCCTTTTTACTGTGTGTAGGGTGTGTCTTTCACTTAGGATTGTGGTCTTCCCAATAGCAAATGCCTTTTTTATAAGTTCTTCAGCCACTTGAGTTATCCTCCAGTGATCCTTTTTGTCTTCCTGTTTGTGCAAAGGACATAAGCCCAGCTGTGCTAAAACATGCTGTGTTGAGAGGCTCTAATCAAACTTGTTAAGTAATAGCAGCCTGTTATCCACATTTTTATGTGAGTTTTTGCATGTTGTTTGACATCTAGTTCTTTCTCTGCATGGAATCTTTGACTTTCTGATTGAATATGCTTTGGCTTACCCTTTAGCACTTTCTTCCAACTGTTACAATCATCTCCTCCTTACAAGTAAAAAAATTCTTTTCTTCTTCTTCTTAACCATTTAACCTGGCTTTATGGCACCTTACAAAAATATCTTCTTATCTCCCTTGAACTTTGTGTTCTTTTCCTCTACCTCTTTCCCTCAATCAGTTGCTCAACTCCTCTGTCTTCTGTTTTCCTTCATAATGCCTGTAGAAACAAGTGTTTCTCTTTTTTTTTTTTTTTTTTAAAGTGTACAAAGTTCTTGTGGCCTCTCTTGCCTTTGCAATTACCTCTTAATTTCCTTTTTCTTTTTTCATCTCAGTATTCTTTGAGTGCATTGTTTGGGGCTCTTGTCCTCCACTGTGGCTTCAGTTGTGCTCTGCTGCCATTGTAATCGGTGTTTACGGTGATCTTTTCCCAGTTAAGGTTCAGATCCAGTGCCTAATTTTCCATTTTTCTGTCGACTACATTGTCACTATCATCTGTGCTGCTTTTGAAGTGTTGTTCCACTTTTGTTTTCTGCCTGTGTCTTTTGATTACCTCCTTGCTTTCCATTGTATTCTTCAGAGGCTGTTTTTCATTACTTCATGCTTTTTCTGTGGGGCTCACTGAAGTTTGCTTGTGCCTTTTTCTTTTATCCTGGAATAGCATGCTTTTGAGTAGGTTTTGGTAACTCAATCACTTTCTTCCGGAGTCTTGTACAGCTTCCTTTTTTCTCCAGATTCATGTTCTTCTGGCACAGATTTAAAAATTGTTCTTGAATTCATAGTGAGTTTTCAAAATCTCACTTTAAAACATGGCTTTTAATCTACGTCATCCTTAATCCATTATCTGTCATTTTATTCTGATTTTCATGTCATTCAGATTCACAATCTCGTTTAATTTTAAAATTATTTCTTCCTAATCCTTCCTATTTAAGGCTGCAAGAAATACTGCTTACTTTTGGTATACAATAAGTAATATGTAGTCTTTCAGTGCTTTCCACTGTTCTGTCTAGATCCATTTTTAATCTTTTTATAAGACTGAACTTTCAGAGTCAGAGACCATTGTCTTGTGTGTATATTTTGTTTTGTTATAGAATCATAGAATGACATGAATTGGAAGCGAACTGAAGTATCAAACCCCCTGCTGTGGGTAGGGACACCTCCCACTAGACCAGGCTCTTAGAGCCCCATCCAACCTGGCCTTGAACACTTCAAGGAATGGGCTATCCACAACTGCTCTGGATAACTTGTTCCAGTGCCTCATCACCCTCACAGTAAAGAATTTCTTCCTAATATCTAAGTTAAACCTACTCCCAGTTTGAAACCATTCACCCTTGTCCTGTCACTACATGTTCTTGCAAATAGCCTCTCTCTTGTATGTTCCCTTCAGGTACTGGAAGGCCACAATTAAGTCACCCTGAAGTCTTCTCTTTTCCTGACTGAACAATCGCAGTTCTCTCGGCTTTTCCTTGTAAGGAGAGGTCTCTGTCCCTTTAATCATTTTGGTGGGTTCCTCTGGACTTGTTCCAACAGGTCCATGTCCTTTTTTGTGCAGAGGACCCCAGAGCTGGATGCAGCACTGCAGGTGAGGGTCTCACCAGAGCAGAGCAAAGGGGCAGAACCCCCTCCTTCATCCTGCTGCCCACACTCCTTTGGATGCAGCCCAGGGTACAATTGGCTTGCTGTTGTGAGTGCCATTGCTGGGTCATGTCCAGCCTCTCATCCACCTGCACTCCCAAGTCCTTCTGGGCAGGGCTGCCTTTGATCCCTTCATCCCCCAGCTTGTGTTGATACCGGGGGTTGCCCCAGCCCAGGTGCAGCACCTTGCGCTGGGTCTTGTGAAGCCTCATGATATTCCCATGTGCCCACTTCCTGAGCCTGTCCAGATCCCTATGGCTGGCATCCCATCCTTCAGACAAATGAAGAGCGCCACTCAGCTTGGTGTTACCTGCAAACTTGCTGAGGGTGCACCTGATCCTGTTGTCTGTGTCATTAATGAAGACATTAAATAACACTGGTCCCAATACAGACCCCTGAGGGACATCACTGGTCACTGATGCCCACTGGGACTCTGAGCTGTTGATCTCTACCCTCTTGATGCAACTGTCCAACCAATTCCTAATCCATCTAATCAGCAAATCCATCACTCTCCAGTTTGGAGAGAAGGGTGCTCTGTGGGACTGTCAAAAGCCTTACCTCTCAAAAGCATTACATATAAATTACATCCTTAGCCTTTCCCAGGAAGGAAGGAGTCACTCCATCATAGAAAGCCACTAGGTTGGTCAGGCAGGACTTACCCTTTGGTGAAGCTGTGCTGACTGTCCTGAGTCACCTGCCTGTCCCCTGTGTGCCTTAGCACAGCTTCTAGGAGGATCTGTTCTGTGATCTTTCTAGGCACAGAAGTGAGGCTGACAGGTTGGCAGTTCCAGGGTCCTCCTTTCTGCCCTTTTTACAGATGTGTACAATGTTTCCCTTTTTCCACTCGCCTGAAGTTTCACCTGACTACCAGCTTTTCAAACACCATAGAGCGTGGTTTAGGAATTACATCAGCAAACTCTCAGGAATCTGGGATACATCTTTTCAGATCCCACAGACTTGTGTACATTCTGATCAAGTGTTCGTCAACCTGATCTTTGCATACAGTGGGAGGGACACTTGCCTGCCCCAGTCCCCATCCTGTCATCCATCCACTTGAGCGGTGTGGAAAGAGAGGTTTCCATTGAAGACCGAGTCAAAAATGTTGTTGAGTACCTCAGCCTTCTCCTCGTCCATTGTTAGCTGTTTGCCAGCATTGTTTATGGTTGAGGGGTGCACCTTCTTTGTCCTTCCTTTTCTGGTTAACCTACCTGTAGAAGACCTTCCTGGTATTCCTTGCATTCCTTTTCCGGTTTAGTTCCAGCTTTGCCTTGGCCTTCCCCAGATTATCCCTGCACAAGTGAACTTCATCCCTATACTCTTCCCATGTTAACTGTCCTTGTTTCCACTGCCTGTTTCTTTGTTTCTTTCCCTTTAGTTCCACCAGGAGTTCCCTACTCAGCCATCCAGTCTCTTGCCTTCCTTGCTCAGTTTCTTGCTCCTGGGAATTGCTAGCTCTTGAACTCTGCTAAGACTTCCCTAAAAATCTGTCAGCTCAGTTCTGCTCCTGTGTCACTGAGGGCAGTCTCCCAGGGTACCCTGTTGACTATCTCCTTGAAGAGCTGGAAGTTTGCTTTCCTGAAGTTCAGGGGTTTAACTTTACTCTTTACCTGACCCATATCCCTCAGGACTGCAAAATCCACCAATGCATGATCGCTCCAACCCAGGCTGCCTCCCCTCTTGACATCCGCAGTTAGTTCATTTACACTGATGATCATCAAATCCAGTAGCAGGTTCCCTCTGATGGGGCTATCGCCTGGTTCAAGAAGCTATCCTCCATGCATTGCAGGAGTCTCCTGGATTGCCTACAGTTTACCTTGATACTTTCCCAGTAGATGTCAAGGTGGCTGAAGTCCCCCAACAGAACTGGAGCGTGTGAGCACAATGCCTCCTGTAACTGGGGCAAGAAGGCTTTGTCAATAGGCTCCCCTTGGTCAGGCAGCTGTAGCAGACCCCAGCTGCAAGGTTCCTTCTGTTGCTTCAGTGTCTGATTTTTACCCACAGTCTTTCAACCTGCTTATGGCTGCTCTTCAGAGACAGCTCTTCACACTCAATGCAGCTCTTGATGCAGAGGGCAACCCCTCCACCTCTCCCTCCTTTCTGTCTCTTCTGAACAGCTCAGAGTCATTGATAGTCACACTCCAGTCACACATTTTGTCCCACCAAGTTTCAGTAATGGCAACAGGATCGTAACTTTCCAGCAGCATGGTGGCTTCCAACTCCTGGTTGTTGCCCATGCTGCGTGCTTTGGTGTATAGGCACCTTGTCGAGGCTGTTGGCTGTGTCACCTTCCTGGAGAAACACCCCTTACCTTAATTCCGTTGAGATATTTTCCTGCTGTATCCCTGTTGGCTTCTGTTGCCTCAGGAGTCCCTGGCTCACCTCTGTAAGACTCCAAGTGTGCCCCAGTGTGGCCAGCACATTTCAGAGTCAAGGGCAGAGTGCCCTCACTAGCACCCTGTCCCCCTAACCTTTACATCTCATCCCACAGCTTGCCAAGGACAAGCCTAATACAGTCCCCCTCCCAAATCAGAGTTCAAAGCTCTGTATTGTGTCTCATACAAACACAGTATCCTAACACAATGCTGGGCTCCTCTGTATAACATCCATAAGAGTAAGCCATTTATCACCTCTGTGACAAATAATGGAAAATGTTTTCTTCTAGCATTTTTCTTTTCCTATTGTAGCAAGCTGTTGTGCTGGGTTCTCCTCTGGAAGCAGTGTATCCTCATCCCTTCAGCTCACAGAGGGTTACGTGCAGCACTGAGATAGCCATGGGGTATTCAGAGGTGTGCCTGCCAGAAGCCATCCCCAGGCAGTGGAAAGGCTCTGTTGAGCTCAACTCTCCTGCCCCACTGCCTGAGGAAAGCCTTCTGGCTCACACAGCTGATTTCCTATGCTTGTTGCATATGCTTTTTCTTTACCTCCTCTGTGCTTTGCAAATGCATTTTCTCTTTTTTCCTCTGACACGCAGTTCGTTAGTGTTGCTGTCATGGAAAAGCAGATATGCAAATCAAGTAGCTGCTTCCTCCCAGGAACAAGTAGAGAGATGTGTGCACAGGCACACAGGAATCTAGCTCTTGGATTTTGTCTATGCGTAAGGAAGGACATTAGCATGTGGTATATGAAGGGTCATGATCCTGGAAGTGAATAATTCATTATGTAACTTATTCTGTGTACATTAAATAGTCCCATAACTAAAAATTACGTAAACTGTCTGTGGTACCGACAGGGTAAATATGCACCAATTTAAACTGGATCCATACCATTAAGTGAGTTGAAATACTTTCTTTAGACACCTGGCTGAGTTGCTGTTGTTTATGCAGCACTATACTATAGAAATAGGAAACTTAAACCTCTAGTCAAAGGCCATTGATGTAGGTAGTGATATAAGTAACCCGCCCTGTGTTTCTTCTTCTCACACAAGCTCACCTATTTTTCATCACATGAAAGCTCATTATAGATTTTTTCCCCTGAACACCTGTTTCTCACATGCTTTCCAAGATCAGAAAATCATTTTTCTTCCTAAATTGTTTCTTATATGAATAAATGTCTGTCTTACTGCAGGTTTTTTTGACAACTGCCCCATAGTCAATCTCAAGAAAGGATTTTTATGTGTGTGAAGGTGCTCAAAGATCAAATTGTACCAGATGCTCAAGAAGAATTCCTGAGAAGGAATACCTTAAAAAGGCTTATCAAACTATGAAGTGACTCTCCTGAGCTTTGAGCTTTCCTTAAAGTCTGTTTTCACCCTAGACTGAAAATGGTGTGTGTTACCTGCTAAGCAGCAATCCAGGTGGTTTCCAAAGTGCTAGAATCTGCCTTTCTTGAAGGCAAAAAGGTGTTCCTTTTACTCTGGTCACTCTGCTATGCTTTTTGGTTCTGAGAATGTGGTCCAATTAATTGGGCTGCTTCAGATGCAGAATGACTTAATCCTTTTCCTTATTTTGAGGCTCAAATTAGATACCCCAGCAGATGAACCTAGCTGCCAAGTAGTCTGTCTCTCTCATAAACTGTTAAAGCATAGTGACGGTGCTAAGTGGCCTTCTTGCAGTTAGACTTTTTTTGTTCCAATGCTGATGAAATCTTAAAAGGAAAAATGCCATCTCCTTAGTGCTAGGTGATCCTGTTGCTTATAAAATGTCTTCTTTCAAATACTGTAGGTGGCCAGAAAGTTTACTGTCTTGTCTATTTTTTCACTATTTTTCTATTAATGAGAAGTTCATTTCCATGGAAGATGAAGTATTGGTTACCTTTGAAACTGGAAGAATTATGGAGTCACTTTGGTAGTTGTCAGCAGTTTTAATGTTCAGAAGAATTGATGGTCTTTATTCTCAGTATTAAATATATGAAGCTGTAAATGAAGAGAAGAACAATGCAGAGAACACTCTTTGTGTTAAATTGAATCCAACATAGTTCAGCTATTGTCTTCTAAAAAGCTGTTCACTAGCAGGTGGTATGCTGTTTCTCACAAGGCTTTTTTATAAGACATGTTTTTTCCCAAGGCAGAGGCTCTGGCCTAGCACATGTATTGCTTCTGGTTGGGATTGGGGTTTTTTGTTTGTTTGTGTTTTTTTCTTCTTCTTCTACCCCTGCTCTTGTCAGAATTGACCTTGCTGAAGGTAAATGTAGCTTGTGTTCCTGCTGAGAGTGTTCTGTGAAAAGAAAGCTTGTTTATCCCTCTTTTAAAAATCTCTTTTAAAAGGCCTAAAAAATGTAATGCTTTTCTCATCAATCTCTGCATCTCTCCCAGCTTGAGAAATCTTTGAATCCTTGTACATGGAAAGAAGTCCTTGGAACCTGTTTCCTTTGTTGCTCCTTATTGAAACGATCATCTTGGGTTTCAGTCAAGTGAACTTTAGAGTAACAAATGGTGAAGGGTGAAACTTGCACATGACCTACAGTGTAGCAGCAGATTGTGTGTTTTCTCTCACCAGTATGGAATTTTGTGTGTCCAGCCCTCCATGGAGTCTCTGTTTATGCAAAGTGGAGAAATCTACCCGCTTTGAGACTCTTAACAGGTCTGTTTTGAAGCTCTGGTAGGTTTTAGTGATGAGAAGTTTGGAACCTTAATGCCTGAAGTCTGTTTCTCTTCAGCTTGATACTAAATATTTGAATTTCTCGTGACTGTTGGGCAGTGGCAGCCTTGTGCCTCAAGCTGAGTGTGTCTTCGTTAGTTGTAGTGTTAGAGGTAGGTTTGCATGTTACCCGTATTCCACAGGGAACAGCTCCTGGTTTTGCACTGGTAAGTTGTTCTTGACTTGAGACTCCTGATAGTTGATCTTTCACAGTATCTTATTTGGAGGAAATTGGCTTCCTATAGTACTTTGTATATTCTGATGCTTTCGTAGAACCATTTTCTTTTGTTTACCTCTACCGTTCTGGACCCTAGTTGTAAATTGGGCAAAGAAAGGTGCCTGGAGGGATCACAAGGATTTAAGCTATTTATATTCTCAAATTTGGGAAATCAAAGCCTAACAAAAAGCTCCCACGCTCTGTAAGTAATTGCTTATAAAAGGTTCCTGGCTGCATAGCTAATCAAGTGGCTAAGCCAGGGAATTGGTATGAACTGGGAAAATTGTGGAAGCTTAGCTACCTTTGGCAAAACAAAGCAAAACGGTTTCTAGGCCCAGAAACCTGGCTACTGTGGTACCATACAAATATAAAAGTATCAGTTCATTCTGAATGTCTCACTTGGCACAGGTGAGCTCTCTTATCCCTAACCCAGACCAGGAGGGAGTTGCTGTCATAAGGATTGATCCTACATTATCCTCTTTGCAAGCTGCTGGCTTCCACTATTTCACTTGTGCTAGATCTACCACTGTGCGTTTGCACAGTGGGTTGATTTGTAGCCAGCTAATCCATCAGAAGACTAGCTTGGGGTGAGGGATCTTTATGCCAGATCAGCCATCTGACTCTGCTTACCCTCTGAGCCATGTTCGCTGCATCTGAGAGGGAGTGTCCTTTCCACTGGTAATGATAACCATTAGATCAATTTAGCTGTAGCATAAAATTGTGCCCAGGTGCCACCAGCACTTTAAAGGGTTTTAGGTCTATAGTATTACTATTTATAGTGTTGGGAGAAGAATGTTAACCTTTTATTCATCATCTTTCTTTGTAGAGAAGACAAACGTGCAGAATCTAGTAATTCTTTTCTCCCAAACCCACCCTCACGCGCTGCCCCCACCAAAACCAAAGCACAAAACCAAAAAAAACCTTCAAGTGGAGTTCCGTATTAGATCAGGGTTCAACTGATATAATGATCTGCTACTTCAAAAATAGCATTCCAGACAACACACAGGAATAAACAGTTGTATTTCTACACCTAGATCTGTGTTAGCAGGAACACATTTTAAGAGTAGGAAGAAGCGACACTGGAGCTTTTTAATCTTGCACTGTGAGGAAGGAGAAACCAGTGGCACATTTAAAATCACTGCCAGCAGTGGTTGGAAAAGGGGTGTATTAAGAACACTGTTTGCTTGTTTTTATCTCTGGAAACAGCTTTTAGTATGCTTTAGCCCTTCAAATGAGGATTGCCACAGAACCTTGAGGCACTTTGTACAGTCATCCTTAAAGTGGCTGAATTCCTGGTTTTCATTGACAGACTGTGCCCAAATGCCTAGTTGTCTGAGCTGGAAATGTGCACACTAGTGTAATACTCGTTTTCATTTCTCAGGAAATGGCAGCATCTTTAATATTCTTCTGCAGTGTTACAAAAATAAGCATGAAATTTTGGGTGGATGAGAAATTCTGAAAGACAGCTGAATGATGAACTTCAGATTTGGTTTTCTCAGGCATTGCCATCTGCTGTGCTACTGAAACTCTGTGATGTCATGACTCCTGGTCTCTAAGAGTAATCCTCCACAGAGAGAAGAACCTGGGAGGAGCCCCTGTTGTATCTCAGCTCACTGCCTTCCTCTCTTGGGGACCTGGAAGTGTGAATCACTACTGCTGCAGTGCTCGGTAGCTCGCAGCAGCTCTGTGCATTGGTACCACAAGCCTTAAATGCTAAAGAGCTGAGCAGATAGAATCCACATGTACATGTCTGATGCAAATGTTTCAATATCTTAAATTATCAGAAGTCAGTAATTACATTTATGAAATGAAGTTGGTTTTCTTTGGCTTTGTTGTGAGTAGAAGTGAGGTAAATTTGGTGCAGCCTATTGGTGATTATGCACTGCAGGTGATAGGAAGCACATTTCAGCACATTTTAGTTGAGATCTTGAGCATAAAGATGATGCTGGTAAGAGGAAAACTCCAGTATTGACCCCTTTGTAATGGGGAAGAGAGAAGATGCAAGGAAGTACTTTCTGTGCATCTTTATTAGCAGACTCCTTTGTCATTAGTTTATCCCAAAGTACAGGCATTATGTCTGTGCTTGCATATGGTTTTGTATTTTACTGTTTGTCTTGCATGTGGAGTGAGGAAAGTGGAAAATAGATTTACTGACAATGGAGTGTTGGGAAAGAATAGGATGTTTACCCACTTACATTAGTTGTAGCCAAGAGCACTGGAAACTTGTATGCAAAAAGCAGCTTGCTCATTCCACAGTTGCCTTTCTGTAAAGCATCAGGGATCCTCATAATCTCTGTACAGTTTTAATTTAAAAATACATTTAAGTAACTTAATTTTGAGGAAGCTCTTCTAAATGTGAATGGGGCCTTCTCTGTGTAGGAGATTTCTAGACAAAGCTTTAGTGCTTTTTGTCTGGCTTAGCCACAAGCTCACACAGTCTTTATTTGGTAAGATTTCAATTGCCTGATACCATAGGAGTGCCAAACTCTTACTAAATTTTCAACAGTGAGTGAATGCAATCCATTTATGTGTCATTTTAGCTTGAATATTTTTAAGCTGTGCTGGTAAAAAGCTTGTTAAGATTCCCCAAAATTTGGGAGGAGGGTTGTTGTGTTGTTGGTGGTTTGGTTTGTTAACTTAAAATGAACGAATTTTTTAAACTTAGACTAATTCCAGATGGTTGTCACTTCAGCTGTATTCCTTAAGCTTTTTTTACTAGCAAATAAGTTTATTCTGCTCCATGCCTTTGTATTTAAAATGGTGTATATTTGAATTCAATTGGGCAAAAATGCAGACTTAAAAGTATTTTTCCTGATTTTTGTGGAAAAAATTTATTTCTTTTTTCATCTTTCATCTGTCTAACTGAGTTTGAAGAGGTCAATTTCTGAAGGTAAGAATTCATTAATTTCTTTTATATAATATTGAATGGATTATTAGAATTGTGTTCTATCTTTTAGAAGACCTTTTTAAATAAAAAAATCTACAATTTTTCCATTTTATTTTTAAAATAAGCATTATATTGAATTCTTTGATCACTGAATAAGCAAGAATAATGCTTCAATTATACTAGTGTTCTACTATTCATAATAAAGGAAAGCTCTCCAAGCATGGCAATGCAAACCAAGTTCATAAAAAGTTACCTACACATAAGGCTTTATGCTAGATTGGGATAGGAATTCTGCAGGCAACACTGGGACACTTACTGATGGTGGTATGAAATTACTTTAAAATCATGAATTCACAGGATGATGATTTGGGTTGGAAGAGACCTTAGAGGAGCACCTTCCTTGAGAAGATTTGTTCAAAGCCACATCCAACCTGGCCTTGAAGGCTTCCAGGGATGTGGGGCATCCACAGCTTCTCTGTGCAGCATTCCGGTGCTTCATCCTTACAGTCAAGAATTTCCTCCTAATACCTAATTTAAACCTCTCTTCTTAGTTTAAAACCATTTGCCGTTGTTCTGTCACCATCTGCCCATGATGAAAGTTGCACTCCATCATTTTCGTGAGCCCCTTTAGGTACTGGAAGGATCTGTAAGGTCTCCCTGAAGCCTTCTCTCCAGGCTGAAAAACCCCAGCTCTCTGTCTTCATAGCAGAGGTGCTCCTGCCCTTTCATCATCTTTGTGGCTTTGTAGAAAGCAGGTTTTAAACTTTCTTCTTTTCAAAAGTAGATTTTAATCTGTCCATTATAAACCTAGTTATATAACCTCAATATATTTTTTAATTAGAGAAATATGTTCTGAAAGAGGTTAGATTAATTTCCCTAGATTTAGAAAGAGAGTAAAAATAAAACTGAAGTATGATGAGTATTCATGTAATAATTTTAGAAACTACGGCAAAATTATAACTAGTTTTCTTGCCTTAAAGAATGTTACTCTGCAGAGACAAGAACTGGAGAAAAGAAGTTCTTTCTGTGCAGTGCATTGTGCCTGAGGTTACTGAAAGAGCCAGAAAAGTAGTTTGGGTTCCCTGAATCTTAAACCCATCCTTCTTAGCTAATTTATACTATGCTGCTCTTACCCTGTTGTGCTCTGGCTGGTTTATCGGCAGAGGAAATATTTTTCAAACAATTTTATACGCTTAGCTGGACTCTGTGTAGAGGATAGTCTTCATGGATAGAGCACTTTGGCAAAAAGTTATTAATAAGCCTTTATTGTTATGGATTGGATCCCAGCCAGATGCTTAGTGATTAAAGTTTAATTGCATGATGATTAGTTTTCATTAGTAAGCAATTAGCATTTAACAGCAGTCTTGTATTGTTAGAGCTATGGGTAAGCATAAGTGGCTAGAGCCATGTTGAGGGAGAAGGTCTGTAGCTGGAGATGTGGGCACAGAGCTGTTTGGAATATGGGAATAAGAATTCTGAGGTTAGTTTACCTCATTAGCTTGTTCCTACTGCAGCATTAAGCCAGGAGGGTGGATGGGAGTGGGAAGTGGAGCAAATGTCCAGAAGAGCACAGCCTGCACATCAGGCACAGAGACTGGCTGTGGATTAGCCCGTGTGTAGGGAATTAACAAAATAATCATCATCCTGAAAAGGCCTTTGAAATTCTGAGTTGCACTCACAGTAATGTTGGTTTTCATAGACTTGTCCCTCTCCTTGCCACAACTAAAACTCCTTTTTCAGAATTCTCCTCTGAATTGGTGAAATTCCCTTTTTTTCTTTGATAGCAGCCCTCGATTTTTTTGTGCCACTGTGGGGTAAATTAGGAGAAAGATGAGTGCAGGGCAAGGGCTGGGGGAAGTGAAATGGATGAGGGCAGAGGGAGGTAGGAGCATAGCAAAAGGTCAAGGCTTCTTTGCTGTTAGAAGTACAAAAGAGTGAAGAGTGCCCCATGTAAACCATTTCTGCTTCACTGAGGAATCTGTTGTGAAGATGAAATATGGTGGTAAATTCATCTAGGCTAAATTAGGGTTGTTAGAAGCCATTCTTCTTGTCTACACCTCCCCTTCTGCCAGCAGTAGTGCTCTGTGACTGAAGTGAGTTAGGTGAATGATCTAGCCAGCAAATCCCTCCCTCACCCATTCCCATTTTAATCAGGCTAATTTTTTGGCTGGACTAGCTTTCTTGACTTTCAGTGTCAATACTGATACAGAGGAATGCTAGGCATAGGAGGGGGCTGCAGGCTGTGCAAGAACAAACTCATGTCTTAAAATTATTTGGAGGTGGGGAGCCTGGTCAAGGGCATGACTTCAGATGGAAAGTTCTTCCAAAATGGTATTACCAATTATGCAAAGTAGTAAACTTAAAAAAAAAAAAAAAGGACAGTTTAAGGATTGTCTAAAGTGGTTCTCAAATGTATGTATTTATTACTGATGTCAAGTACATCCATCTCATTGTCTAGACATAGAAAAAGATAGGGGGTTTTCTTTATTATGATGATCCCATGATTCAGAAGCACTAGGGACTGGATGCTCTCTTCCCTCCCCTGGCCTAATTTGCCAGCTGGAGTAGCCTAAAACAGACGTTTCCTTCCAGTTAAAAGGTTTCAAGTAGCTACAGTTTCTTCTGAGATTTCTGACACTGCTCCATATGTGACTTTAATGGTGTAGATCTACTTAAGTTGTCTTCAGACTTGCCATAGGAGGTGAAATACCAGGTCTGAAATTCCAACCCAAGACACAAGACAGTGCTGAGTGGCAAAGCCTTCCCAGAGCTCTGGGTGTTGCAGCTGCACTGTTTGTCACCACCTGAGCTCCTGATGGTAAAAATAGATTGCATGTGCCTTCCTGAGGTCTGGCTGCACAACTGATTGTAGCATAAATGCAGTCAGGTCTTATCTCAGCCAGCTGATTGTTGCCTGGGTCATAAGCTTTTCTTCTGTTTGAGAAAATATTAAAAGTTGACGTTAAAATCTGGTTGTGCAGTCTTCATTTACTAGTGAGTGTCACCCCACCCCCCCGA